>CM040998.1:3668485-3744219 GCA_022985145.1 Pangasius djambal
CTCATCGATGAGATCTACGGCATCACTAATGGTGTGTCATATATATATACACACATACATATATACATTTATGGAGTTTTTAAAAAAAAATACTTATTCAGTGTTCAGAATGTTAAAGGTGTCACAACTCTGAACCCAGAAAAAGAAAATTATAATGAGGGGACATGATGATTTTTCCTAACTCTAGCCTTATTTGGACTGTGTTAGTTTGGATCAGTTTCAGTTTGGATGATTCACTGTATCAGGAACGATTGGGCCGTGTTTTACCTTCTATAAAATGACCAGTAGAAATAACCCCATGTAACGTATATCAGGTCTGAACTGACATTGGTCGGTAAAGATTCCATTATATTCTGTAGGAAAAGAGGTTTTGCGCCCTTTTTTCTAATAGACACTCCAGGACGTGCTTGTTCTTTTCTATCGTCTCTGTCTGAAACCGAAACCGGTTACATTTAAGATGCAAAGCAACAAAATATAGATGATGTAACATTAACAATGTATTTTTAGGGTTTTATAAATAAGTTATTGAGTTCCTAGCACAGGTGTAGCCTACATACATGTTATGGTCATGTGACGTGCTAATGATCAAATGCAGTCTGCACGTACATACATTATAAGAAGTGCACATAATAAAGATAAAAGCTCCAAAATTTGGTATAAAAATGAGTTGTACTTAAGACGGCTTCATTAAATGACAGACAGGTTCATTATTTAGTGTTGTGACGCATCGTTTGTGCTCTTTGGTTCATTAAACCGAAGTAATGTTGTTTTTCAGATTCTGATTAACATGATAACTTTTGAAAGCATTGTTTCTACAGGTTATGTGAAGCTTCCCCCTGAGAAGTTTGCCCAGAAGAAGGCAGGTGAAGGAGGTAAAGATCTGCCCACCGAGCCTAAGAAGTTACAGCTCAACTCAGCCGAGGAGCTTTACGCCGAAATCCGTGACAAGAACTTCAATGCTGTGGGAGCAGCACTTAGCAAGAAGGCCAAGATCATCTCTGCTGCATTTGAAGTTTGTGTCTAACCTTGTAAACTACTGCGCCAGACATTGTAGACATGTGCCTCTGCAGCCCAGAGCCAGCTCCTAAAAGGCTGTACAGCTCCAAATGGGTGGTTCAACTCAATACCGTTGGGTATCTTCCCTAACCTGAATCCAAACACTAACCCCTCCCACTTGCTGGTATCCACCCACATTCAGTGTAAGTCCCTCCTGCTGGCTTCCGGTCTGCAGAGATACATGTCATTATGTCATTTCAGCTTCGGCTGTAAAACTTTCTCAACCTCAGCCTATGGAGCACCAGTTTCCAGCAGGAAAGCTAACTTTTGAGCACAGTGACGCAATACTGATTTTTGGCCAAGATAGAGTCGCTGGACTGAAGAAAATTCACAGAATCCTATCTTAAAGCTGCTAATGTTTTCTGAGAAGTCCGTGTGGATTTTAAATTGTCTCTGTGCATGGAAGTGTGTGTGTGTGTGTGTGTGTATGGTGTAGTCCTGTCTTAATCCCACTGTTCCAGGATCCAGTGCCACTTTGACCAAGATATAGCACTAAGGTAGTTGAGACCACGTTTAAAGTTGGATTCAACTCAGTAGGGTCTAATCAGCTTTAAGATAATGGTACATTTTGTTTTTTTTTAGAAATTAAAACGTGATACAGACCGTTGGAGTTTTCTCCAATCTTCTTCTTCTTCTTTCGGCTTTTCCCTTCAGGGCTCGCCACAGCGAATCATCACTCTCCACCTGTCCCTATCTTCTGCATCCTCAACACTCGCACCCACTAGCTTCATATCCTCATTTATTACCTCCATATACCTCCTCTTTGGCTTCCTCTTCGCCTCCTGCCTGGCAGCTCCATGTCCAACATTCTCCTACCAATATACTCACTCTCCCTCCTCTGAACATGTCCAAACCATCTTAATCTGGCCTCCCTAACTTTGTCCCCCAAACGTCCAACACGAGCTGTCCCTCTGATGTACTCGTTCCTAATCCTGTCCAACCTCGTCACTCCCAAAGAGAACCTCAACATCTTCAGCTCTGCTACCTCTAGCTCTGCCTCCTGTCTCTTCCTCAGTGTCACTGTCTCTAAACCATACAGCATGGCCGCTCTCACCACTGTCTCGTACACCTTCCCCTTGATTCTCGCTGATATTTTTCTATCACACAGAACTCTCGACACCTTTCTCCACCCATTCCAACCTGTCTGCACTCGCTTCTTTACCTCTTTCCCACACTCTCCATTACTCTGGACTGTCGACCCCAAGTACTTAAACTCCTGTACCTTCTTCACCTCTTCACCCTGTAATCTTACTCATAATGGGGTTATTTAGGTTAATCAGATATGTTTAAATGCTCTACCTCTGCATTTCCCCAGCAGATACAACTCTTTGATGGTAGTAGAGGAAGAAAGGTTGTGTCTGGTTATTTGCTACCTGGATTTTTGCCTTTTTATAAGATTCTAGATAAGACATACATAAGATTATCTTAAGTGCATATAAAATGTGTTGACTAAATTATTGTTTACGTTATTATGTAGATGTGCTTGTTGTCTGGTGAATTATTTTCATGTACGCTTTGTCTCTCTTAGGAACGCCACAATGCAAAGACAGTTGGAGAGATTAAGCAGTTCGTATCGCAGCTGCCCCACATGCAGGCCGCTCGCACCTCGCTGGCAAATCACACGTCCATTGCTGAGCTCATCAAGGACATCACCAGTGTGTTCAAACTCTTCTTTTTTTCCCCCCGCATTCTGTGTGTAACAGATCAGTTTCTCTTATTAGTGCTTGCATGTTGTTTGGTTGAAGCTGGCATTATGCTGTGCAGTATTTGGCCAGATTTTGCCACTGCAGGGAAAATGTTGCACAAGGATTCTTCGGTCGTGAGATTTTAGAACGCACAATGTAACGTGCTCACCAAAGGCTTAGTGGTTTAGTGCCACTCTGTAACCAAAGACAGTAAATGGCAAAGTCTCAGAGAATCTTAACGTGACACGAAACATAAACAAAACCTGCTAATGTGAGCTGATTACCTCAAGCTCACTTTCAGAAATAGTTCTGTTTTTTGCGAGCCCATTTTCCGCATGAGCCCAAACTGACTGATTAGCAGAATGTAACAATTTTTTTTTATCACAAGTCTGTGGTTAGAGGATTGTCACTGTATATCTGCCATGGAAATATCTGCCATGGAAATATCTGCCATGGAAAACGAGCACATTATCTCACAGTCTGTTCTAGAATTCAGCCAAGATTTGGTTTGGATCATCTCATACAGTGTGATAAGTAATCTTAAAAGATCGCTGAAATCACACCGTGTAAAACCAGCTTAAGACATCCAGGCTGAGATTCTAGGACATAGCTTAAGACCAAACTCAGCCTAAAAAAAAAAAAATTGATATATATTGCTGAGTTTGTTATTTAAGTCTGCCGATCTTCTCCCGCTTTCAGCCTCAGAAGTTTTTTTTGATAACTTGACAGTGGAGCAAGAGTTTATGACCGGAGTGGATACAGACAAGGTACAGTGGTTCACTCTTTAAACACGTCATTTTATCACGTTTACTAAACTGTTACCTAATTCCTCTTACAAAAAAAAAAAAAAAATCAACAACCTGATACACAAGTCATCTTTTTTTTTTTTTTGCAGATTAACACTTACATAGAGGACTGCATAGCGCAGAAGGACCCACTTATCAAGATCCTCCGGCTGGTCTGCATGCAGTCCGTCTGCAATAATGGTCTTAAACAGAAAGTTCTTGATTTTTACAAGAGAGAGATCCTGCAGGTACAGCCTAGACTTTATATTAAACTTGTTGTTAGTCATTCTACATATGTAACCATTCTGCAAATATAACATTGTGCAAGTAGACGTACGGATATGAGCACATTCTGACCCTCAACAACTTGGAGAAGATCGGCTTGCTCAAACCGCAGACCACCACGAGGAACATCTATCCCACCATCAGGAAAACGCTCAAGCTCTGGATGGAGGACGCAAATGAACAGGTCAGTCAGAGCTGAAATGGGGAAAGAGGAAAACTAGAAATACGTGTGTGGATAGTACATTGCACTACAGTATGAGCACTATATTGCCAAAGGTTTTGGGACGTCTGCCTTTGCATGCACAACTTTAATGACATCCCATTCTTAATCCGTCGGGTTTAACATGGAGTTGGCCCACCCTTTGCAGCTGTAACAGCTTCAACTCTTCTAGCGATGTTTTTGGCACAAAAGATGACCAGTCTACTACTTTGTTAAATCACTGGTCACCTAGTAAAAATTAGTAGTCGTGCAACCCCTGGTGCATGATGGTGTCCCATCCTGCGTGTGTTCCAGTCTCATGCGAAGTGTTTCCTCGATTTGCTTCAGATCCAATGTGATCCTGACCGGTATAAAGCGGTTACTGAAGATGAATGAATTAATATACTGCAGAAGTATTATTGCAAAACATAATAAAGTCATTAAATTGCTCGAGTGCTGTAGTGATGTGTTCCGATGTGTTAAACAATAATAGTGTAGCAATTCCACACTGTAATATATGGCATTCTTGCATCTCAGTTAATTAGAGAGAACATAATTACTAGCTATCGTCAGATATTGTTGTTTTGAAGCAGCTGCAAAGATGTTAAGTCTGTGATGGGTAAAGCTCGTTCTGAGAGGTAGTGATTTCATATCCAGTATTTACTGAGTATTCTGTTATACAGTGACGAGCAAATCTGGAATGGCGGTACTGTTCCTGCAGCGTTCGATGGCCTTTAGTGAAAATGCATTTGTCAATGTTAATAAGTAGAAATCATGATATATGTTGGGGTCTCACCATTCGATCCCTACTGATGATAATATATATTCCATCTTTTTCTGCCAGAACCCCAACGACATCTCGTATGTGTACAGCGGTTACGCTCCTCTCAGCGTGAGGCTTACTCAGGTTCTGGCTCGGCCGGGCTGGAGGAGCATTGAGGAGGTGCTGAAAATGCTGCCTGGGCCACACTTTGAGGAGAGACAGCAGCTTCCATCTGGTCTCCATAAGAAACGTAAGTGCAAGGATTGTAAAGAGTGTTTTAAGGCAAATGTGGTTAATCTAGGATGCAAACTCTACAGCTGCACTCTCTGTGTACACTGCTAGGGTTTTTAGGAACCGCCCTTAAAATTGATCATGCTTGATGTTAATCCTGAAGGAAAATTCCACCCAGAAACGCATTATATAGGTTTGTATTGACGTGCTTAGTGATTCTGGTGCTAAAGGATTAAAGTGCTGCTGCATCGCTCTCTTAAGGTAGATCACACTAGTCCTAATCCTTGAATTCTAGTCTTATGCATTAAAGTGCATTAAAGTGATGTGTGTCTAATGACATATACGATCCCGTCCTTGCATTTACATTTGGGGTGTGTGTGTGTGTGTGTGTGTGTGTGTGTGTGTGTGTGTGTGTGTTCTACACATTGTGTTCAGATCTCATTTCTCCCATACGATAAAAAAATTATATCCTAATTGATTTTTGTGAATATCGCAGCTGATGCTAGACGAGAACTTTAGGGTCAGGACTTTCAGGATTAATATATTAAAAACACACACACACACACACAAAGGGCCACCACAGTGAAATGAGCAAACTAGTTAGGGGGCAGGATTAGGACAGGGAAAGGAGTAGGATTTCCAGTTGCTATTTTTCTGAACTTGACCCTTCTTTTCTTTTCTTTTTTTTTTTTTTTTTTTTTTTAAATAATTTGATGATGTATCCTGTGGGTAAGGACATTCTCCACAATGCCAGTCTCATGTCCGTTCACTTTTTAAATGTGGACAATGGCTATCACTGAAAACACATGTCAAGGAAAGGCGCAAATGGGGCCATTTTCCAAAGTGTATGAAGACTGATTTGCTAATTGTGTATTCAGATATACGTAGGTTTTAAAAGGACACTTTGTCACAGTTGTATTGCAGAGTAGACACTGAGCTGACACGGCTAACACACGGTGGCCGAAGATAAGAGGAGCTTTTGTCTTTTACACGTTTTGTCGATCCTCTGTGTTTGTTCAGGGCTGGGAGACTTGGCACATAAAAATTATATTTAAACCATACAGACTTCCCGTAATGTATAGGTTAAAGCCATAAGTGGCTTATTTCATTTTGAAGTTATTAAGAGTGTTGTTATGAAGAGTGCATGTCGGTACTTGCCCTGTACTGTTGGCAGAAAGGTGCTAATTGAAAAACAGTACTGCAAACTCTACAGCCGCACTCTCTGTGTGCATTGCTAGGGTTTTTAGGGGCTTTGCTTTAACAATTTCCACTTCACACTCTAGTAGAAACTTGAAAAGCACAATAGTTAATCTCCTGTTTGGTTTTATTTAATGCTTGTGAGACTTGACTTCAGTCCTATCACGGCATCCAGAAATAAGCACTTCGGAAATTGTGAACGATTCGAAAGGCAGATATAAAGGCAATTTAACTAACTTTATGCTCTTTGACCTCACAGGTCAGCAGGGAGAGAACAGGACAACGCTGGTGTTCTTTCTCGGTGGTGTGACGTACGCAGAAATCGCCGCACTCCGCTTTCTGTCTCAGATGGAAGACGGTGGGACGGAGTACATCATTGCCACCACCAAACTCATCAATGGCACCAGCTGGATAAAATCTCTCATGGACCGTCCTGAAGCACAAATACTGTGAAAATGTCCCATGAGCAATTTAGAGCACGTGCTAATTTATCTCGTATACAGAAGTACAATCTCAATGCATTTAAGTCATTAAGTGTTCTCCTTTTATTAACCCCCTTTTCTGCACCAACCGCAATTCCCAACGCGCCCTTATTGAAAGCCTGTTAGTAACCATTGCCGAAATTGCAATAACACTGATCCCTTGATTTAAAAAAAAAAAAAAAATCCCCAGTGAGGTGCAATAGTGAGCTTATTTCTCTGACATGAGTCTATTTTCCTTCATGTTCCTTCTATATGAAATTAAGAGTGTCCAATTAAACAGATTAGAACAGGACAGGGGGCGGTACGGTGCGTAGCATTGCTGCCATGTTCTCCCTCGTGTCCATGTAAGTTTCCTTCCCCAGTTCTCCAGTTCATTCCAGCAGGTGGACTGACTACACTAAATTGCCCCTAGGTGTACGTGCGCGCGCGTGTGTGCGTGCGTGCGTGTGTGTGGGGACAGTTCCCTGGCGTCCCATCCAGGGTGTATGTTCCTGTCTCACACCCAGTTTTCCTGGGATCAGCTCAGCAGGATTCACCGCGACCCTGCCTGAATGAGAACAGAGTAGAAGGAGCATTGAGAATATATGGATACATGCTGCTTACTGACCTGTGAAAATTGTCTTTGTAGTTTTTTTTTTTAATATACTTTAAGTTGTCAGTGTCATACAGCATTTATGCACTTATGATTTGCTCACTGGCCTTGTAAATAAATAAATAATAAAAAAAAGACTCTGCATTTTGGTGACACTGACGTGCTCTGACAGCGAGTCTAGTAAAATAACAGTGTAGTCAGTATGAAAACATTTAATTAGATCTGAAGAGCAGGAGCTCTTCTGCAGTCAGAAAATATAAGCTTGTAATAAGTCGGTGGGCCTGAAAAGTAGCTTGCGAGCACAGAGGAGCGGCAATTAGTCGTGTAACAGGCCGATAATGGGCCTGTGTCTGGAGACGTGGGCCCAGAATGGAACATGACTCCACCACGGAGGATGCTGATTAAATTAAGGGGCCATTTGTTCTCTGTCTTTCCGGATAAACCTCTTACTGTGCGTGAGCTGAGATGCACTGATCGATGATTGGACTGTGCCGCGCTCGAGCGCCTCAGCGCGGGAAAAACACGGAAGTAGGAACGCAGCAGAAATAAAAATAACTGGCCGCCTCCCAGTGGCTCCACATTCCCTATATAAGTGCACTACACAGAACATGAACACAATGGCTCATGCACCCTATTCAGGGCACTACGTGTCCTAAGATAGATTCAGCCGAGGTGAAACGCATTTTCGATCTGCACTGATTTAAAAAATAAATAAGTTAAATAAGTGAAGAAGTTAAAATTTCATCAGAGAGACATTAAAGGTTATGAAATTTTATATGAAAGCATCTGCGTTCGTTTGTCTTTGTGTCAGGACAGGATAATTGAGCTAATTAAAACAATTTAGAGTTGAAAATAGCCTCCTGGTATTGACCGTTGTGATATATCTCATGTAGGCTGCTGGGTGTGAGTGTGAGAGCTCAGTGAGGGAGAGGGAGAGGGAGATGGAGAGGGAGATGGAGAGGGAGAGAGAGAGGGAGAGAGAAAGGGAGAGGGAGAGGCGGGCCGGAACTCGCCCATGGAGCAGGTGCTGAATGCTCCTCTTACTCCCATAAGCACGGACCCAAGGGTTTCCTGCCTCTCGTAATCAATTTAATTGCCTCTTTCTCAGCCACTCCTGTGGCATGAGGACGAGCAGCAGCTTTTCAGCAGAAGAAATAAAAGCCTGAGGACGCTCAGCACCACCACTTTACTCTGTACTGACTATCAGAGAAATAACATCCTCCCAAGGTAAGTGAACGACTTTGTCCTTAGAAAACATGCCTGATTAAATCAAACACAAACACAGCGAGTGGATTTCACAGGGTTGCTTTTTCACTTGAAGGACATTTAAGAAGGATATTGCGACATCCGAAAACCCACACCTGATTACTGTTCTTGTTTTTTTTTTTTTTTAAAAAGTAGTGCAACTTTAGTGACCTTTTGTTAGTAGACATACTATTGTGGCATATTTCTTTGTTTTAGAAAGAAAGAAAACAACAACAACAAAAAAAAAACAAGAAATGTCTGGTTTTTAAGTTTACATTTTTGCAATTGTGCAAAATGTGGAGGTTTTGGATTGATATATTTATCTTCTATACCTTTAACCATGGACCATGATCACCTTTTAGTGTAAAAAAATATTTAGATGTACATATTTATATGCACCTTTCTAGGAAAAAAAATATATACTCAAGATTAAAAAGGTGTATGCTTGAGGATAGATACCACCCCACTGGACCGGTACAGGTGAGGAATAGGACAGTTTAGTACCCTTATTTCTGATAGACTATAATGTAATGCACTTAATATACAGTTTAGTATATTTTAAAATGTACTTTCTTTTTTAAAAATCTAATAATAATAATAATAATAATATAACAGAATTATACAGCCGTTTTGATTTTTAAGTTCTGTTTCTGATTACTCTGTTGTATTCTGCTACACCCTCCGAGACAAAAGAGTACTAAACTGCACCTTTCGTTATCACTGGGGCGATAACGTCATCACTTCTACCTTTAGTGTGAATCTTTTACCTGCTTAGATGCACATCTGAAGTATCAATCTAAAAGCTTGAATTAAAGGTGGAGCATTGGTCCTTAAAATGCAGCTATTTACTTTAAATTATTTTTAAAGGTCCGCTCCATTCGCATTAGACACGTGTAAAAGATATATACTACAGGTACAAAAGATGTGTTCCTCAGGGTACCACGCCAAGGTAGGTTCAGTATAGTTTTCAAAAAAGTAGGATAAATAACTCCTTCAAGGTGAAAAGGTAGGCTAGAATAATAATAAATGAAAGACATGGTCTTGTGAAATATACAGGTTTGTCCGTGTGTACAAGAACAGATCTGTGAATATCAAGCCACACACGTCCTCTAAATTATTCATGTGCCAGTCTATCAAGACCGAACCCAAGGTGTGACTCTGGCACGCAAGTAGGCCTGTTTATGTCACAAACAAATGTTTATGCCAACAGGTCTCTGGACCTTGCTGTCCCTTTGAGTTGAAGATGGATATTCATCTCGAATCTGAACCTCTGACGCTCCGCTTTCTCCGGACTTTCCGAGACCTTCTGAGATTCGTTCTGTTCACTTACACCGTGTTATTTGGTGCCTTGATCCTCGCTGGATGGACCACCTACTTCATTGTTGCCAAATGAGACGCCATGAACAATTCTATCAACAACTAATGCCATGTGATTACTTTTCTAACCAGTTTCAGTTTGGCCATGAGTGGCCATCGTGTGCAGCTTTTTAAGTAAAAATGAATTCATATAGCTATATTTTGCAAGCCAGTGGATTTTTTTTTGTGTGAATTGTTGAAATAAAATATCCAGCTGCCTGTTCAATCAGTATCTTATATTAGGCTATAGATGGAGATGGGACGCTGGTTCTGATTTTTGGTTTTATCAGCTGAACCTCTGCAGTTCGATAACCAAGCCAGATGTATTTCACTGTTGGATCATGGCATTTCCAGTGTTATAACAGTGGGCCTATATATATATACACACACACACACAATATAGACGACGTACAAAGTTTTCACGGGAAATATTGACCCAACGTAGGCTTCTTTGCATAGCAGCACTTAAATATCTGACTGTTGAAAATTGTGTATTTCAGTTGTGTTGGCATGTTAGTCACACAAATTACTGAAATGTACCTCAATAAAGTGGCAAAAATGAAAAAAAAAAATGTAGAATACAATCTCTTTATATATAATATAGTAAAATATATATTATACTTCACTGCAAGCACAGGGCTCTCACTGAGATTAAACGTAACAGATCCGATAGTTTACATATGTGTCGTTCAGTATGCACTGTCTTACACTGCAAGAAGAAATCTTGATATCAGAGCCTGAGTCCATCCAACAATGAACAGAGACATGCAATGGACTGTACCACCTGGGATATGGCCTGTACCACCTGAGGTTTAGTCTGCTTTTGTGCATTTTGAACACACTACACTTACATTCATTCATTTACAAATGGGAAATGTGTTGAGAGGGAGAGGCACCTTAGGCAATTGCACTGTGGGTGCACTTGTGAGATAGCACCCTGGGTATAACTGCATTTGTTTGAAAATGTGTTATACTGTGCTGTAAAGTGACGGATAATGTCTTAATCCGAGCTGCTAGGCTGCTTGGCACTTATGGATGATGTTTTCCAGTTTCTGTACTGACACCTTGCTCACTGTGTACTCAGCTCTTAGCTACTGGCACAAAATGTGCACTTGGAGCTCCAGGGAATAAACATCCATTTAGCAGATGCATTGTAAGATTATTTTGAACTGACCAATGAGTCATAAATTCCATGTAAATAGATGCAGCATGATGATACTGACATGTGATTGAGTCCTCCTTCATATGAGTGTACTAACTCAAAAATCTAAGCTTGTCTCCAACTTAACTCATTTATCCAGGATCTAACTATGTATGCTTGTGTTGCCAGATTGGATGCAGGGGTGCAGTGTGGTGCCACAGAGGCACAGGGAGCATGTGGAGCCCTGGTGTGAGATCTGAACACATCAATGAACTGGACCTGAGAATGTAGTGATGCTCAGGTTCATCAGTCATCATGGTGTCATGAGGTTGGATGGTGCTCTCTGCCCTGCATGAAAGCTTTTCAGTTGAGCTCACCCATGGTTAAGACCACTGAGAGTAATTCACCTACAGGGACAGGACAATGATGCAGCAGATACACTGTCAAGGCCCAAAGTGGTGTCACAGATCTGAGAAAGGTTTGACAATGCACAGATAGACCTCTCACAGACAGTCGGGACTCATTGGCCCACGACTGGTCTCACTGTCTACTGTGACCTTGCAGTCTAAGAAACACTCCTGAACGCAAGAGCTCCTAGTACACAGGCTTTGTATCATCCCATCCCACAAATGGTGTTCAGTCCAGCGACTGGATCCAGTGAATTGCCCGGTTCCTAGAGTATGAAACTTTGTGCAGGGACCTCAAGACATGCTATCGTGTATATGGTGGCTGATACTGAACATCAGCACAGTGAACATAAACTTATCACAACATTTCTCCCCCTTGTGCTGGAGGTCCTTAAGACCTTGCCTTATGAGCCCAAGTAGAAGGCTGAATTGACATGGGTTACTATAAACTCTTTTGCTAGCGATCACCTCAGATAAAAGAGTGGGAAATCTGCATGCTGCATTGATTGACCTCGCAGTGTTCCATGAAGTTGAACCTGCTAAGCATTCCTTGTTATGTCCAATACACGCCCTACGGTACTGTCTGCACCGGATTGTGACTATTCTATCATCAGATCAACTGCTGGCGCAGTGGGCGAAGGATGTTACCATGGCCTACAGGTGTTCAGGATGCCTGGCCCCTACTGTGACACACCACTCCACAAGGAGCATGTCATCCTTATGCGCATTACTTCATGGTGCGCCATTACTCCGCTGCTACCTGGGCATCACTGTGCACTTTCTCCAAAGTCAAGGTCACCCCTCCCAGTGGGTCGAGTGCGATGGTCATCTCCATGGCTTGGGTCGGGTATGTTATCCAGGAGATTTTCACCACCCCTAGTGGTTAGGAAGAATTAAATAGAATGCTAGCTACATATGTAACTATGGTTCTATGTACACTGGATAACGCCAGACTTCCCTGTCTTCCGGAACCTGTGCTGGTGGTCCGGATGGTCAGGTGTCCACATACTTTTGGCCACATAGCGTACATACACGACTAGTGTTATTATTTACCGCTGTGTCTGACACACCATGTGGGTCTCTTTTCTGAAGAGTGCATTTTGGAATGGAGCGAGACAGGCAATAAGATATGGCTCATATCTGAGGTTGGAATGGTGGCCTTCTTGGAACCAGGCAGAAAGCTCGATATATAATTAGTTTTGATCATTTTAGCAATTGACTATAAACCTTTGTGTGAGATGTCTGCCATCTGGCTAAGCGCTTTACCCATTGTTGTCTCTTGTATCATGTCACGTTAACACAGAGCTTTAAAAGAGGGTTAAATATGCTTCACAGTAGTGCACATAAACAAATGTTAAATCATATATATGAAATGTTATGTTCAGTGTGTCCTGGCAACTAAAACATAATTCTGCATGGCAAATCACAGGTCCGGGTTGCTGCAATCATAGAATCATGCTGCTTTAGCAATAAAAATGTCCACTCAGAAATAGGTTTACTCTTAATAACAGAAAGGCACTAATGAATGGTAGTATATAACCATATTTACCATGGTGAGGAAGCACTGTTAATACGCTATATGGCCAAAAGTATGTGGACACTTGACCATGTGCTTTTTGAACCCTCCCCCTTACCCCACAGTTCATGTTCCTTTATGATAATATTTTAATCAAGTTCACTTTCTAATTGGCCTTATGTGATTCTAGGGGTTTTACCGCTGCCAAAATATTGCTGTAAGAAACATCCTACTAAGCTGTAGAGCAGCCTAATGGATGGATCGATGTCCATAACAGTTTTTAGCTGCTTAAAAGCAGTGGCTGTCAATTATTCAAGAGCAACCAAGATTTAAGGCCAGTCATATCAACAGCGCTTCAGCAGCACTTTACTTGGTGTTCTGTAAACAGCTCTCATTAGGAGGGAATGTTGATAGAAAAATATAATTATCAGCACATATTCTAGATTTTAAATGCACGTGCATGGTGTACTTTGGGCTTTTATCCTTTCTGGATGGATTACCTACATGGATGTTGCTAAATATGTGAAGACACCATGTGCTAAATAAAAAAAAAACTCATTTGGGGAAAGGGAAATAATATAACTATATATACAGTATATATATTAAAGATTCTATATAGTTACATATTTATAGATAATTAAAATCTGATTATATTTAGAAAATTACAATTTCCCTAATTCGTCAGATTGTCTTTTCAATCGAACATAGGACTTTTTTTTTTAAATTATTTTTATTTGGCTTATAGTCTTAGGGCTTTTGCACTGTTGTGTTTAATCACATGTTATTTCAGTGTTCTGGTCTGACTAGTGACTATATAACATTTCGTCCAAAAGTCCAGGTGATGTGCACTATCGCATTAAAAGTACTGATGATGTCATCTAAATCTTAATACATAAATACGTAAACAAATCACATTCAGACTGGTGGAGAAACATCAGCTAAAACACACATTTATTGAAACATCTTCAACTTCTTCAACATTAGCGTATCAGTGATGAGAAATGGCACAAGCGTATGTTAAATTAAAATGTGAATCAGAGTAGGATGGGTGTTGCTGCCTTGTGCCATTCCTAGGATAACCTCTGGGTTCAAAGTGACCCTATCCAGGATAAAGGGCTAAAGAAGATATCTGGAGACACGTCTTTCCAAGACAGCCTGCAGAAAATGCATAGGGTTCGACATAATAATAGTGCAAACAATTATTTTCTAATATACCTTCTGGACACTTTTTAAGGATCTAGTAGATTAGCATGTAATTATTCAAGATGTAATGTGAAATAAATAACAAGTCAGACAGTAAAAGGCAGCCATTTTAAAATGTATGTCAGAAATTGGAGTTTTTATTCTTAGATTTTCTGTTAAAATACAGGTTTATTGTGCCAACTGGATCATAATAATAAATAATAACAGTTAGAATAAGAATAAATGGTGGCACAGTGGTGCAGTAGGTCATCTCCCAGCTCCAGGGTCCCTGGTTTGATCCTAATCTCGGGTTACTGTCTGTATGGAGTTTCTTTGCCTAGCGCATCTCACATATAAAATGCAAATCAAATTGTTTTACTAGAATTATGCAGATAACCTAGACATCAAAAAGGCACTGATAAAAAAAAAATTCTAATAAATGCATGTATGTTGTTTTGTGTGTGTGTTTTAAACTAATTTAATATGTAAACATTCAGCAAGTAAAATCAGTATTTAGTAAAACATATATTAATGGTGAATAATACATAAATATACAAAAGGTTTATTAAAATGACTATTATCATAAAGTGCAATACACAGAAGGAATGAATGAACAATGATTCATTAAGAAACTATAAAGTGTGTTCCCTCTCAGAGCTTTCAGACCCTTCTCCGAATACAGATACGTACAACTTTGGCCTGTGATTAAAAAGTGATCGCATTTCAGTGAAATGCGGTGCAACAGGGAATTACAGTCACAGAGTAAGAATTTGATTGTATGGTGTAACAGACTGTTTCCTGTACATATGACAATAAACTCTTGGATTGAATCTTGTGATGTGAAGTTTGTGTTTAATTCTGAAAAAGCAATCCCCTTGCTGCTTGTTCCTAATTAAATGGCTCACGTGACATAAGAGCAATGGAATGAAGGTTTTGCTTTTCGGTGTAGCACGCTGCCTTCGTGTTACAGATGAAAAGCATGATGTGTGTGTATTGCATTTCACACACACACACACACACACCAAGTGTGATTCTTTTTTTTTTTTTTTTTTTTTTTTTTTTAAATCTGGCATGGAATCGAAAGTCCCCCTACACCTACGAATAATCCAAACCCCTAACCCCTTACACCAGGGGTGTCCTTATCCAGAAGGGGTCGATGTGGGTGCAAGTTTTCATCCCAACCAAGCAGAAGCCACACCCGAGTCTACTGAAAGCCAAGATCAACAGGTGGAATCTAGCGTGGCTCCTGGTTGATTGGAACGAAAACCTGCACCAACTCTGGTCCTTTTGTGGATAAGACTGGACACCCCTACCGCACCCTAACCCAGAGGTTCCCAACCCTCGTCCTGCACAGTTTAGTGTGTTCCCTGCTCCCATCACACCTTATTCAACTAATAAACTAATTAATGACTCTTCCTGAGATACAGCAGGGAAAACACTAAAATGTGCAGGACAGGGGGGTTCTCCAGGACCAGGGTTGGGAAACTGTGCCCAACAACAAACAGCTGTCTCTATTCCCTGGGCTTTGACTCTGCTCAGGTTGGAGTATCAGGTCCGACTCTTGTGCTTTCGCAGTCAAATCTTCTTGCTATAGAAAAAAAAGAGAATTGCGTTGCGTTAATTTGTATGAATTTTGTCCCTCTGCGTGTTCCGTACTTTAGCTTTACGTGGCAGTAAGGACGCTGTCGGTTCTGTCCAATCAGAAGCGTTCACGGCAGCTCGGGGATGAGAGTGACTCCTCCCCCGCATGTCCGCGGCTCGCCGAGGGTTACACTTCCTCGAGTTGGAGCGGAGCCGGACTTTTTTATTATTATTATTTAAAAAAAAAATCGTTTTCATGTGTATGTTGTGTTGAAGTCTGAGTTTTCGGTATGTTGACCTTTTCGGAAGTCGCGGTTGTCCTGGCAGCGCTGTGCGCCACCGCGACCGGTTACTTCGTCAGCGTTGATGCGCACGCGGAGGAGTGCTTCTACGAGCGCGTGAACTCGGGCACTAAGATGGGCCTCATGTTCGAGGTGGCTGAGGGCGGCTTCCTGGACATCGACGTGGAGGTAACATTTCAAATAAAACAAAACAAAAAAAAAACACTGCATTAGCGGTGAAAACAAAGCGCTGTAGCAGGGTCGAGCTTAGCGTTTACTAGCATATCGAGGTGACGTTAACTTGCGCTGATAAAGGCTTCGTCCAAAGGCGCACTCTTTAGGCGCACTCCTGAGTATAACAGCGCGGGTTAGGATGCAGCCCACACTTTAATACTAACCCTATATTATTAGCCTGTTAGCTTGCTTATATTTATGACCTGCTGACAGGTTAAACAGGTTAAAGATTCACCCAGAATGCACTCTAACACATTTCAGCAACATTTAACGCCCAAGTTTAGAGCTAATTCACTTATATATCATCAAATGCAACGTCAACAGCATGTCAGTGTTTGGGAGCTAGCTGTCAGTAGCTCACCTTCAGAACCTAAATACAATAGTGAACCCATTCACATGAGCTTTGTTAGCATGGACTTCATTTCCTGTGTGTGTTTTAGATAAGACAGAGTCACCAGCTTCTGTGTGAGAGTCTGACAGCTGTTCTGTTCCTACTGAGGTGTTCAGGTCACCTAAAAACTATTTCTACTGAGCAGAAGCACTAATATAGAGGAGCCAAAAGACTGTAAAGTGAGTTATAACTGAATGAAGGGGTTAAAATAAGCAGTACTTCCTGAGTATGATACTCTTGCTAGTTTCTGGAGCGTCAAATGCTCTGGCTTTGCTCAAGAAAGTCACTCAGTAAACAGGATGTACAGAGAAATGTGTAAAATTCTCTCTGTTTTGCTTTGGGTTTGTACAGTTTTATGTAAAACCATTTAACAGCTTGGCTTTGGAAAAATTAAAGTGAATTCAAATTTGATGTTTCAGACCTTTTTTTTTTGCCTGTTCATTAGTTTTACAGACCAAGACGATAGTATATCTATCTTTATAATAATAATAATTAAAAAAAAGGTTTCTGAGATTTTAATTTCATAATCTCTCATGGTTAATTATTTTTTTGATGACTCATCCTGCACTAGTCTTGTGTTCGTCCAATTAAATGCTCTCTAGAACGTGTATGTCCCGCCCTCGGAGGTGTGTCTTGCTCTGGAGAAGCAGCGCGTTAGCAGCAAACACGGTTCGTCTTGAACAGCTTTCAGATATCTGGATCGTCGCTACCTGACTGAGAACACGATTCAGTCTTTCTACACAGTCAGGGCTTCTCCTTCAGTAAGAGGAAGTAATATAGTTTTCTCGCCAAGTTATGTACAGTATGTTAAAGTGGACAGGTGTGGGTGAAGGCGGCGATGAGAAATCCTCCACAGTCGGGGAAAAAAAATCTCTAATTAAACTCTTCGCTGTTCTCCATATTTAGCTAGCTCCCCAAGCTACTGTCAAGTTTTGATTCGGCGGGAGTGTGGCATATCTCAAACGCTATTGGCTGTTGAGTAAATCAGTCAACATATGGAATCAAATCACGGCTCTCAAGCTGTTTCACGGGGACTTTAAGATCATTAGGGAGTGGGGCGATAGCTTCAGTGTGTCTGTATCCATCCTGTCAAGAACCGAGCACGTGAATTAGCATGAAAAACTTAATTGTGATTTAGTATCTTGTGGGCATGTTAAACTTTAAAAATATGTAGATTAGTGTTAGTAGAATAGTGATTAAAAAAGAGCTTGACAAGGGAGGCATAGAGTATCTGACTGAAACATAAAGTCACAGCTGTGCCAAATTGTACTTTTGTGCGGCTTCAACAGCTACACAAATCCATCCCAACTACATTTGCACCTTTCTAAAAGGGAACTGACAAGATTTTGCAGAAGGGCCCTCGAGGTTTTGCAGTGTGTGTGCAGAAAATACCCTCTCATGAAAGAATAGATTGGCCACGACACACTTTTTTTTTTATTTTTTTTTTTAAACAGAGAAGGCGCCTGAGAGTTATCAAACCTTTTTGCTGAATAAATCTGCTCAGTGTCTAGAAAACAAGTCAGCTTGGAAGAAAGGAAAATGTCAGTGTCCGATCCTGCTAACACAGGAATCCAGGTTTAAAAAAAACAGACCAAAGTGGTTATGTTTCTTCTGGCAAAATATATACAAATATTTCTCAGTAACCACTTCTCACCCCTCTCAAAGTCACTGTAGCCTGGTTTTGCTTCTTACACACCCTTCAACAACACAGTGTGGCATGTTGACTCACCTAGAATCAAGACGTTTGTTAGTTTTGCAGAAAACAGCTCCTTAGAGTAATGACTCGCAGGTGATGAGAATCCACACTGTTTGGTTAAAGTGGGGATGTGGTCATGTTTTTACAGCGCAGAAAAAGCCACGCCTCCAGTGCAAAGAACGTCTGGGACGTGTTCTGGATCTTTAAAGCTTTTTTTTTTTTTAGTTGATAGGACAGTAGAGGTGTTACAGTGTGAAATTTTCATGCTATGATAACCTGTAGTATCATTTAGCGAGGGTTGCGAATTGTGGGCGGTCGTTTGCCTGTTTTCTTACTAATTTAGTCTTTGCCAGTTCCCACCCACCAGTTAGGTCTCCCCCGTCATACAACAGCTTCCAACCCTGAGGGTGAAGTCTATCACGCGCTTCCTCCGAGACGTGCGAAGCCATCCAACACTCTGAGGAAATCACTGTCTGCCCTCTTCCACATACATGAGCTCACACATGCCCGTGATTGGCTAGTGTCGCTCTGATAGGAGCGTATGCCATCCCTCCCACCCAGAAGGCATGGCCAGTGTTGCTCTCTTGGATTCCCAGCCATGGATGTGGCATCGTCGGGATTTAAAACTTGCAGTCTCTGGATGATGGAGCAAACGTTTTTTTTCTTCTTTTTTTTTCTACATTTGAAAAAGTCAGTGGTATTACACCATTGACGAATTGTAACACCGTAACAACCCCATTCGAACAGTTGATGACAAAGTTATTAGACGGCCGTGTGATATAAACCTTGTTCGTTCGACAGATCACAGGTCCAGACGGGAAGCAGATCTATAAGGGAGACCGAGAGTCCAGCGGGAAGTACTCTGTGGCTGCGCACATGGACGGCACGTACAAGTTCTGCTTCAGCAACAAGATGTCCACCATGACCCCCAAGATCGTCATGTTCACTATCGATATCGGCGAGGCGCCTAAGGGCGACGGCATGGAGACAGAGGGTATGTCTGTGCAGCGACATCTGTTGTCTTTACTACATATAAATAACCCTGTAGAACGTTTTTGTTTGTTAGACATGTAATATATATACGTCATTGTGTGCAGTTACAATGCTTCTGAATCCTTTTACCTTAAGATTATTTGTGCGTAGATAGCGAACCTAGTGCATGACTTGTGTACGTTGTTGAATGTCGCAGTCAGCTACATCTCTCGTCATTTTTGCTTAATTTCATCCTGTCATTCTTTTCATTTCATCTTTCTTCCTCTCTTTCCTGCTCTCTTCCTCTCCCTCAGTCGGTGGTGGCACCTGGGATGGTAGGTTTAATTGGGCTGCATGGAAAGCTTTGTGTACTATGCATTAGTCTTCCATTAACTATTGCTCTAGCCAAACAAAACATTTAAGCCCTTTCCGTAACACATGCCACGTTTGTGTAGTGTGCGTTTGGTTTTCTGGTTACGTGTGCAGTCGCCTCACAGCGCAGCTAATTGGAAACAGTTTGTTTTAAGAGTGGAAGTGGAATTTGGATTACTGATAATCTCAAGTAGCGTGTTTTGTCCCCTTTCAAGATTTTGGACATACACATTATGGCTTTCCAAAAAAATAAAATAAATAAATAAATAAAAAATAAAGGACAGACTTGCACTAATCAGTACAGTGTGTATCTATGACAAGAAAAGAAGCACAGACATTTTTAACCCCATCCATGTGAACGTGATTTCCTCACTGCTCTCTGCTTGATCATGCATGCTCCTGGCGCATTAAGCATGTTCTCATCAGGCCATGTTCATTACAGCGCACCAAAACAAACTGGAGGAGATGATTAACGAGCTGGCTGTGGCCATGACGGCGGTCAAACACGAGCAGGAGTACATGGAGGTCCGTGAGAGGATACACCGAGCAAGTAAGATCCTCAGGATACCTCGTCGTTTGTAATACATTTTATATGTATGTTCCGAGCTAAGGTTTGTTCGAACCCTTCATTAGACACACAGTGACAAGTACGTGCACGTCAGGTTTAACACGTTGTCCTTTCGTCCCTACAGTCAACGACAACACGAACAGCCGCGTGGTGCTCTGGTCGTTCTTCGAGGCACTGGTGCTGGTGGCCATGACCCTGGGACAGATTTACTACCTGAAGAGGTTTTTTGAAGTGCGGCGAGTCGTTTAATTCACAATTTGTAGCGGTTTTTGTATTCCAAAGTGTCTCGCCGTTCTTTGGACTTGTTTGGAGAATAAAGACATAAACCATTGGGGGGGAAAAAAAAAAAATGGGAAGATGACCACGTCCTAGTCAATGACTAGAAATGGCTCAACCTGTGAAGGCTGCGAACGCACTACTGGTTCCATTCATGGTCCTGTTTAATGATACATTCTGTATTTGCGTAAAGGTGCAATGATTGAAAGATTTTCTGAGAATGTTGGACTTAATACGAGGTCAAACTTTCACCGACTGATTGGCTGCATGTACGAGGTCGAGTCAAATGAAAAACGGTGACAGTGCACCGTTCTTCCATTTAATGAAATGGAGATTGTGTAGAAAAATTATGCATTTTGTGACACCAATTTGCAATACACAATGCAAAATTTAAAAAAAAAAAAAAAAGCTTTTCATTTGACTCACCTTCATAGTATTTGGGGGGGAAAAAATTCATGGAAAAAATATTCAATTAGTGCACCTTTTAAAATACATTTTAAAGATATCAGGAATATCCCAAAAGATAACAAATTTGACCTATGTTTAAAAGATTTTCTTTTCTTTTTTTTTTTTTTTTTAAATCAGAAACATTATTCATGTGTTGGGCTTTAAGGCACATAGGTAAATGAGAGTTGTGTTTCCTGATTCTTGCCGTTATCACAAACGCTTCTTCCCTGTGACGCACTGCCCAAATTTGCAAATTAGAGACACAACAGGAGTCAGTATGTGTTGATTTGTTTCATGTGGTGGTGGTGTCGGTGGTCAGGGCTGGCTTTTATTAATATTTGTTATGTTAAAATCTTCATAATGCCCTCTACACCAACTGGGTATAAATCAGGAGTTCCTTTGCCACCTCACGTCAGTGGAGTTAGCGAGATACAACAATGACTTTTTTTTTTTTTTTTTGTACCTTCCCTTTTAAGTAAAGGATGTTTTTGAAAATGGTTTAAAGAGATAAATCATGTGTTTTAAACATCAATTTTTAGTTCTCCAGATGTGTCAGTTGTTTTGACTGAAGTGCATTTACAGACTGCTTTGTCTGTCATTTGAAATAAACTTCACCTCCTGTGTACAAAAATAAAAGTTCCTCAGGGTTTGGTATTCAGACCTATTAGATAAGAGGCCTCAACCTGAGGCTGCTCTCCACAGTTATCGATCACGGGGAATCCTATTTTCTTTTTGTTAAAGGAAACTCTATAAGGGTTGGTGTTCTGAGCTAATGATTGTATGGTTGTCAGTTCAAATTAAAAAGGTGTGACTTGTCTGTTCCAACTGTTATTATTCTTTCTACCCGTCCTGATATTTTCTAATGAATTTAGTTGGTTCTTTCCCAAAATATAAACAAATTAGTAAATGAACCTCAGTAGAACCTCATTAGACGAATGAATTGAGCGTGGTACACATAACCCGCCATACCCAATACGCTCCTGCGTTAATGAACGTGGTGTTTCTTTATCCTGCAAGCTTCATATCTGACCTCCTGCGTGAAAGTAAAATCCTGTAACCTTTACTGGGTTCCTGGGTCATGAGGGATCTTCAAATCCTGCAACTCCCAGGGAGCCACTGTTTGACTTTTAAGAAGGGATTTAAATCTTTTGATTTGCTTAAATTTTTATGGTACGTACATTGCAAACGTTTAATTCACACCACAATTTCACAACCCTTCCTAGTCACCACTGGTTACCTTGACTACTAGAAAGGACTTGGGACTGAGGAAGCAAATGAACACTTATGTAGCAGTGAAACAAACAAAAACATCTAACAAGAAAGACTATTTTCCTACTGTCCATCCAAATATTTTCCCAGCTTTTTATTATTTTTTTTTAAGTAGGAAAGATGCAAGAACTGAGGATGCAATTGTCCAGGGTATATGCCATATTTCATGTTTCCTGTACACAGTAAAAAAACAAAAAAAAAAAAAGGTTTTCACCTGTACATCTAGTACATGAGTGGCAGATCGACCTGATTATTTAAATCAAGGACATTGTGGATTTGCATCAAGGTCAAGGAGGATCCTGATTTGATTGTGTGTCTCTGTAATGGCCCTTAGGGTGAGAGCATTACAAATAGAGCTTGATGAGCTCGTCGCTGACCGCCGAGGGCGTCAACACACCCAGGTCAGTAAAGAGTAGAGTGATGAGCGATGGAGGTGTGTAGTCAATTATCGGATGCTCCTGGTTAAAATCCTCTGCAGTTTTCAGCGTATCTGCTTTATACTGAGAAAGAAACAGATTTTTGTTAACCCTTTACAGGACCATATACAATTATATCAATATCCACATGTATGTATCAGTTTGAGCATGAGCACAGGACAGTCTTTATGATTACAGCAGCAGTTCTTAGAAGGTTCTTCATTTCACTCATAATAGAGACTAGAGCTGTGTTTACTGAAGCTTTTGCTTAATTATGACCATTTTCCTTATGGCAGCATTTGGGCGTCTCTATGTGTCGGTCACATACACTGACATAGTACGTGTCCAAAAGTATGAACACCTGACCATGATACCCATATGTTCTTGTTGAACATCCCATTCCAGATTTAGTCCATCTTTTCTGTTACAATAACCTCCACTCTTCTGAGAAGGCTTTGCGGTCATTCAGATACAAGAGCATTAGTGAGGTCAGGCGCTGATGTTGGTGAGGAGGTCTGGGGTGCAGTCGGTGTTCCAGTTCATCCCAAAGGTGATCAGTGGGGTTGAGGTCAGGGCTCTGTGCAGGACACTCGACTATGTTCTTCCACTCTAACCTTCTCAAACCATGTCTTCATGGAGCTCGCTTTGTGCACAGAGGTATCGTCATGCTGGAACAGGTTTGGGCCTCTTAGTTCCAGTGAAGGGAAACTAATGCTACAGCATACAAAGACATTCCAGACAATTGTGTGCTTCCAACTTTGTGGCAACACTTTGAGGAAGAACCACATATGGGTGATAGTCATGTGTCCACAAACTATTGGCCATATAGTGTACTTGCCGTAGCTTCTTGTACTTTTGTGTGGATTTGCCCTGTATGTCACTGTGATTTGTAGATGAAGACCATGTGACATTTTTCCAATCTTTAACTGTCCAACTTAGAGTAGCCTCGGATTCCTGTTCCAGCAGTGGAACCTGATGTGGTCTTCTGCTGTTGTAGCCCATCCACCATATCATGGTTTGATATGTGTTGCATTCTGAGATGCTTTTCTGCTCACCATAGTTGTAAAGAGTGATTACTTGAGTTACTATAGACTTCCTGTTAGCTCAACCTAGTCTGGCCATTCCCGTCTGACCTCTCTCATCAACAAGGTATTTCCGCCACAGTAAATCACAGGACATCAGCAATTTCTGAAATGCTCAAACCAGCCCGCCTGGCACATTCATGCCACAGTCAAAGTCAATTTTGAACATTACCTGAAGCTTTTGACCTGTATCTCCATGATTTTATGCATTGTGCCGCTTTCACATGCTTGCCTGAATGGATAACTGTATGAAGGAGCAAGTGCACAGGTGTTCCTAATAAAGTGGTTGGTGAGTGTATATTTCCAGTCGTTCATAACAATATTAATGAAATGGTCAGATGTGAACAATTCATGCATCTAATCAAGAATCAATAAACAAGAGAATTTTAAGGAGCTCACCTTAAACCTATCAGGCACATCTTGCTGATTGAGCGGGTAGAGACGCACGAACTTGAAACTCTCCGCCACCACGTAAAACGGCTTGTTGTGCGCTTTGGAGCACACCGCCATCTGGTAGGTGCCGATCTATCGGATTAAACAGTTACATATCCAATGCCTTGTTCTCGACAGAAGTGGAGCACGTATGCGAGTTTACGCACATGTGACTGACCTTATTTATAATGCCTCCGCTTTCAACGACACCCTCGGCACCGACTATGACCAGGTCTACCTTCTCCATGATGTATCTGAAACCATTTACAGTAATGTAGTATCACATTTAACAGGTGCAACATTTGCTTTCAAAACTGAACCTCTCTCGCAGTTTAAAACCAGAGAAATCGCACATCGCAACGGGAAGTGTCTAATCAGAGTTCGATTATGGCTTATAAAGCGAACAGGGTTTGGGACACATCCACAGCAGACTGAGGTGAGATTCTCGCAAGAGCATGGTGCAGGCCATGAGGCCAACCCTGTACTTCCTGTCATGTCTGAGGGGCTTTGGGATATGAAAAATACTACAAATACTAATTTCTATTGCCAATAAAAATGTAGTAATAATAATAAGTGTATATAGACATGTATCAAAAACAGTTAATAATAAAATACAATTCAATTATTAATAACAATAATAGTAATAATAATAATAAAATAACAAAAAAACAAAAAGTAATCAAGTAAAAGCAATCCTAAAGATACAAGTTTTAAGGGAAGATTTAAATAAACTAAAAGACTGGGCTTCTCTAAGATCAGATGGTAGCAAGTTCCACAGTTTTGGAGCATAAGAAGAGAAGGCCCCATCACCCATAGTACGCAAACGAGTCTGAGGAACAATTAAAAGAAGAATCGGAGGAGTGGAGATCACGTTTTTGGGGCGTAATGGGTTATACTGAGGAGCCAAACCATGCAAAGCCTTGTATGTAAGCATAAGTATTTTAAAACCTACATGAAACCTGACAGGGAGCCAGTGCAAGGACTCCAAAATAGTAATGTACGTGTAGTGTATTGTGTTAGAAAACAAAAGGGACAGCAGTTACATAACATTAAAATGTGACATAAAAAAAATAAATTGTCGTTTTACCCGACTGCAGCATCGAGCACTACTGTGACTGGGATATTGAGTCTTCGCAGCTTTTCAGCCATGTGTTGACTGGGGGAAAAAAAAAACATTAAAAAAAACATTAATGCTTTTTAGAAGCAAAGGCAGGTCATATGTAAGAAATAAAACACGACAGAGTGTTGTGATGAGGTTACCGCAAACCCCAAAACTGATTACTTCCAGAAGTGTGGCTGGATATCAGCACATGGCTGTGTTTGCATTAAAAATTATACCGTTTTAACAGACGTCTTCACAATCTGTTTGTATAAAATGGCAACACACACACAGCTTAACCTTTAAACGATTCAGATACAACCCCGCCAACTTGCTTCACTTCATCATGCGATTATTTTAACATTAGCTACATTTGTAAATCCACGGCTTGTAGCTATTTCTGAATAAAGTCCTGCTGTTGTCAGAATTCCCTGCGCTCTGTTTTTTTAATAAAGTGCCTGAGGGGACGTACCCAGAAGAATCGGGCTGTGATTCCGTCACGTAGACGGTGAAACGTTTCTTGTCAGCCGCTGCACTTTCCAGAACTTTCAGCACAACCCTCGATGAGGAGTGTGTGAGGATCTTCTGCAGAATAAAAGCACAAATGGAATACGTTCAATTTTGACAATACTGTAAATTGCTTAATTTTTACATCCAGATAATATAGATTATAAACCATAAATTATTTATGGACGTTCAAAGCACAGTGCTTTGTAAGATGCTTACAGCCCCGTCTTTAATAAATGTGTGGCAGAGTTTGGCCACTTTGCCTCGGGACAAGGACGTTTTCTTCAGAAACAGCTCTCCTCTGTCCACCATCACATTCTTGCACTTGGAGAGATCCTATAAAGAAAATAAGGAGAAGATATTTACTATGTGCACAGCAGCTGTTAAAGGAAAATAATCAACAATGGAGTAGTGCGACGTGGCCCAAGGTGGAGCGGAGTTACGGTCGCCATCCCAAAATGTATTATTTTTCACTATGTCCCAGAGTGTGTTATTCAACTTCTACCACAGGAATTAGATTTTTAATCTATTAAAATGACCCGTCGTATTTTTTTATCCTTTAATTTATAGTAATGTTTAATGCTGTGGAACATCCATGTGCACGTTATAGCAGCTGTAAACTGCTGTTTCCTCAACAGCCACTTTCTTCTCTCTCAAAGATAAGAAGACAAAAACAAAAAAAGCTTGTCATGTTACCATGAAACTGCACATTTATCCGTTGCTGTTATAGAAAACCAATCAACCAATCAGAACTGAGAATTCAACAGCGGTGTCGTATGTGTGCAAATATATTCTTTAGGGCGATTTGAGTGACAGTTCAAGAACAATAACAACAGTATGACATATCGACGTTCCTGGTGTCGTGCAAGTCAACAAACAGCTCGAGGGCTTTTGGGAAGACATTTACGTCTGCAGGAGAACTGGGTATCTCTTTGAGCTTATTTCGTGTGTTAAACTGTGTTTGTCCGCACATCTGACTCACTTCATGCTCCAGCGAGGTGAGGCTGATGAACCGAAGGAAGAGTTCTCCTCCTGACGACACAGCCACAGAGGAATCGGCCTCCTCCAGCCTGCCGATGGCTTTGGTCAAGTTCTCCCTCAGGCCCACGATGGTCTCACCTACAGAAGGTCAATTTACACCAAATCATAATGTGACAAAGAAAAAAAAACATAGCTAGTGGACACCAGTTGGCATCATACAGGCGTTATAAGATGGGTATTATCAGAGGTATTCAGCTAAAAATTCTGAAGGTTCAGTTAAATAAAACTGTTAATAATGTACATCTATCTATCTAATCATTAGTGATTAGGCTATAAATAAGACAATTTGAAGTGGTTATGTTTTGTTTTGGTGATTCCTGCTGCAATTTTGACCATCATCGAGGACTCAACGGGACAAGACTTCTGTTCTGACTCCCGCGTGGGAGAATAAACGCAGTCTTCTCTGTCCAATCTGTTTCCATCATGCCATCAGAAGTCCAGCCTTATTTCTTTTTCTTTTGTTTTTGTGATGTTGTGATAAATGACTAACTGCAAATGCGGAAATGTTAAATACACAGTCACGTGCACTTGAGACTGAGAGCTTTAAGATAAAATAATGTCAATTACAAAAAAAGGAGGTGAATTCTCATGTCGCAGTCAATCGCGTGACAAGACCCTAGTTTTTACTTCATTTTTCGAAGAGTTGTGTGTGAAGGAGAAGGTGCTGAACGGTGGTCTTACTCTGATCCCTCTTCAGGAACTCCAGGAGAGAGCGGATCGCTGCCACTGCAGAGGCCACATCTGGATCTTGGCTCATCTGCTTCCTGAAATACTCGACCAACTCTGAAGCCAAACAGAACACAGGACTGTTTTAACAACAGCACGTGGTCTTTCCGGTGGATTGATGCTTGGCTACTTTTTGAGCTCAGTAGACACTTTTTTTTTTTTTGTCACAACATGCACTTAAATCACTTGATCAGAGCAGGAAAATAGCATGAGGTTATCAGATCATACATACATTACATATACATACATCATAACACACATCATGGCAGCAGGTTCATGCATACCTCCTTCATCCATCCTGCAGATTCCTGGCTTATGTGTTTCCAAACCCGAGTGTGCGGCACAAATATATTAAACCAGCAGCTCTTGCAGAAGTGAAGCTTTTAACCTGAGCTCAGAATCCTGCACTTATCTCTCCAGCACGTTGTTGCTGATGCAATGGAAGACAGTAACCACAGTCACTGAAAGCAGCTCACACACTGATATCCTCTACACCACGATGTGCTGAATATACTGCAGTGATTTCCGACGGAGCTGAAAGATTTTTTTTTTGTTCGTAATATCTCAGTACCAAGACTTGTTTTAAAATCGGCTGGTCTTGAGAATCCACACCAGACACGGATTTTACTTTCCCAACCGCATTAAGACAAACCCCGCCTCCTGCATTCTGATTGGCTAATCCTTCCTTAATCCGCGTAACGTATGTATACGTAGGTATGATACAGCCAATAGTATGAGCCGTTTCTAAGACCGGAGGCAGAGTTTGTCGGAAAACGAGTGGAAGTAAAAGAACCTGTCAAACAGAGGAAGGCCGTGGTCGCATAATGATGACGCCACACGCCCTGTTTCTTTTATGGAACAAGGCGCTCAGCAATGGCATCAGGTAGCTGAATGTTCATGTGACAACTTTCCCTGTTTATTCTGTACCTGTGTTTGAATTTGTTATTATTTTGTTTGAAATGTTGAGCGTGTAAACTTTCAGATCTTTACTGATCGAGAGATTAATGCATGAGCAGCTTTGTGTCAGTCTCAGCTCAGTGAGCCAGCAGCCATGAAATGTCTCTTATTAAAGCTGAGAACGCTGTGTGATGAAACTCGCTTATCTGTTTCTGATCTGCAGAAGACGAAATTAGTCTTCTGGTCATTGTGGTGGACGTCAACCCGATCTGGTGGGGTCAGCAGTCTCAGAGACAGCCTGAGGTGTGTGTGTGTGTGTGTGTGTGTGTGTGTGTGTTAGAATGAGGAGTATGTTATAGTGTTCTGTCTGTGTGTGTTATACTGCGTGTGTGTGTGTTAGAATGAGGTGTATGTTATAATGTTCTGTCTGTGTGTGTTATACTGTGTGTGTGTGTGTGTGTGTGTGTGTGTGTGTTAGAATGAGGTGTATGTTATAATGTTCTGTGTGTGTGTTAGAATGAGGTGTATGTTATAATGTTCTGTGTGTGTGTTAGAATGAGGTGTATGTTATAATGTTCTGTGTGTGTGTTAGAATGAGGTGTATGTTATAATGTTCTGTGTGTGTGTGTGTGTGTGTGTGTGTTACAGTTTCTGAATTGGAATGATTCCAAACTGTAGTGAAGCTTTGTACACTGTCTGCAGTTTTACTTCTTTTAAAAACTTTATTCGTTATTCTCAGTTATTACTAAAGTGTACAACAGTTACTCTTTTTCTGTTGCTTTAATTTACATTTATGCCACAGCGCTGTTGAATTCTTGAATCTGATTGGTTGATCATTTTCTTACAACAACACACCCCAAAGTACCACAGCAACTTGCCAGTGATTTTTAATTACATTTTTTTATTCATTAATGAGTGACATGTGGTTTCTTTAACCATTTATAGTTACGTTTGGTTACGCGAGACAAATTACTTCCTGACATCATTGACATTTCAGCAGCTGTAAACATTCGTTCCCTCACCAGCCGCTCTTTTTTTCCCTCTGTCTTTAAAATGTCTTTTCTCACATTAATAAGACAAAAAAATTATATTGTATGTATGTTATATTTTGTTGTGTTACCAAGAAACCAGAAAGTCCTCCATCCTGAAAACCTGGAGGAAAACTTACTGACCATTACAGGGTGAAGCTTAGGTGGAAGGAGTCTCCAGTGTCAGTGCTTTGTAACAGTCGGTTTTCAGTCACGGGAAAGTCTTCAAGACAGAGAAAGCTTTTTCTTTTTCTGGACAAAAGAGAGAAAAAACGGAGGGAACAGTTGTTTATAGCTGCTATAACATAAGCAGTAACAGGAACGAACTTGTTTCAAAGCATGACGTGTAAAAACTAAATGTATCGCAAATATGACTTGTGATTTATTATACAAATAATAAAGTTTGTGTGTGTGTGTATGTATATATGTGTGTGTATTCACACACACACACACACACACACACACTGGTTTAACTGCACTTCATTTTAAGCCTCATCACACCACCGTGTGATTTGAGTATTTTCCTATAACAGCATCCCCACAAGTGTCTTATTCCCTCCTTATTTTCATCTTTCTCTCAGTTCACTCTGTCAAAATGTCTGGACGCCGTGATTGTCATGGCGAACTCTCACCTGGTGATGACCAGAACCAACAAACTGGCCATCATCGCTAGCCACTGTCAGGAGAAGTGAGACAGCTGCTCCAGGCTTGTTTTTAATTACCATCATCGTTAACCTTTCATTTTCCCACAGTCTGACTTGCACCTGTTTTGTTTCCATTTCAAGTCACTTTCTATACCCAAGCAAGTACTGGAAAGCAGGAGACGCTGCCGGGGATCATGCAGCCGCGTCTGCAACTGGAGACGGCAAATACGAGTTGCTGTCTGTCGCTGATGACGTCATCGCTGAAGAGATCAGGAATCTCATGGCCAGAAGTGAGTTACATGTGTGCGTAGATGTGAACGCGCTGTTACCTCACCATGCTTATTGGTTGTATCACAAAGCACATGGTTAACTTTTCTGTGCCCCAAAAATCATTTGCATATGTGTGTAAACAGCTGAAATGTAAAAAGATGCCCTACGCAGATGTTAATAGGCCTATTAGTGAAAAAAAAATCCAAAAACACTGTGATTTCTAAATCCTTAAACTGTATGTGTGCTAGATGACAGTTGACTATATCTCATAATGCCATGTCTGTAATTGAAATGTATCTAAGCAGTAATAAATATCTCTTTGACCCCATATTAAAGCGCAAGTGAGAGGCCACCAGACCGACACGTTACTGGCTGGATCCCTCGCCAAAGCTCTCTGCTGTATCCTTTAAAACGCTCCGTCTACGTTCGTTTCATGTTCTGCGATACACGTCGTGCTCAGAAGAAACATTTTCTTAAATTGTTAACTCTCAGATATTCATCGAGTGTCCAAGGAACTGGAAGGTAAGGCTTGTCTTCAGTAAAAAAAATGGAAATAAAACAATATTACTGTTCTCTTTTTTTTGGGAAAATTGAAATGATGGTTATTAGGTTTATGTCAGGGTGTGGATCGAAGGTGAAATATAAACGACACACTGCAGATTGCTTTCTACTGTTGCGAGTTCTTCTATAGAACACTGGGCAAGTGGAAGCTTATCTGGAAAACGTTAAGCTTGCCTGGAAGTCCAATTAACTTGGCTGAAAAGTAGCAGCTAATGTAATTTAACGAATACATGACGAGATAATTCTGTGCAAAATAAGTGAGTACTAGAATCCCTAAGTAGCCAAAGTCTTTTTCCTGTCCTGATGATGCCTCTGGACTGCACTCTTGTCACGATTTCCACCTCCTGATTCTAGCATGCTGTATGGCGGGTAAAAAAATAGCTCCTCCCAACAGCCAGATGTGAAAAGTTATCTTTAAGGAAAGTCAGTAGTTTATCCCTGAACGTGCTTATCCGCCAGGCAACTGTGAATAAAACCCTGGTGTGTCCAGATATGTGATCTGCGGTACGTGACACGTGATTCACTTTTCTATTGTTACTTTCTATTTGCAGCTGGACAAGACATGAAATCAAGGATATTGGTAAGAACCCTGTCTCATTTCAGCAGCTATGAGTATGAATATGAATATGAATGTGAGTCGAACATGACTAACTCAGTAGATTGTTCTCTGCAGGTGATAAAAGCAGCTGAGGATTGTGCTCTGCAGTACATGAACTTCATGAACGTGATCTTTGCTGCACAGAAGCAGGTCCTCAGATGTTTCTTTTGATATTCCTCAATCGCTGACTAAACAGTAGAGAATGTTTTCACAGGAAGCTGCTGTCTCTCTTGCTCTGTTTGTTACTAGAATGTCCTGATTGATGCGTGTGTGCTGGACTCCGATTCAGGCCTTCTGCAGCAGGTTTGTTTTTCCATAGACGCTACTTTAGTACTAATGCTGTACTGCTACTTAAATGGGTTTGAAGAGTCAAAGATTAAGGATTCGTAGGAGTCTGGTCTTGGTTGATTGCATTTCAACACTGAAAATACTTTGAATCCACGATTTGGACTAGTCTTAATCTGAGAGTCATGCTATTGCTAGTATTAATCTGAAATCTTGTATGTGGTGAACTAAAGCAGAACAGCAGATGAGGCAAAATCTCACTTCTTCTGATATGATGACGTGTAAGACCGCTACTATTTCTTTTATAGGCCTGTGATATAACTGGGGGTCTGTACCTAAAGGTTCCCCAGAAAACTGCTCTGGCACAGTATTTGTTGGTAAGTTGATCATTCGTGAGTAGAATTCTTCAGTAGTTGCACTAAACCGAACAGAATGGTCTAAATGATCGTATTATTTACTGTTGCGTTTAATGCACATCAGGTTTTTCAGAGGTACAGCTCTGTCTTTAACGTGCGTGTTTGGTGTTGGTGGAGCTGGTGTGTTATCAGTGTGTTATTGCTTTTATAATGCTTTGCACAGTGGGTTTTCCTGCCTGATGCAGAACAGCGTTCACATTTGGTGCTTCCTCCACCGGTACACGTCGACTACAGAGCGGCCTGCTTCTGTCACCGCAACCTCATCGAGATCGGCTACGTCTGCTCAGTGTGCCTGTCAAGTATGTCTTACACTTGTTTTTTTTTTCCCACTTAGACTATAACAAAAGAGTAATGAATACAAGGGAAATCACCTCGCTGATGCCTCGCTGTAAAATCTGATGGTGGATTATTGATGCTTTGGGGCAGTTTTGTGGATGATGGTATCTTGTGAATATTGATGGCATCTGATGAATTCTGCTAAGTAGCAGGATGATTTAGCCTCAACACCTGGTTGCCTCTGGCAGGAAGTTAATACTTGGCTGTAGATGAAGTTTTTAACAAAATGATGAGACAAGCCTACTTCCAAATGGAAAAACTTTAAACTATAAAGGAGCTTGAGATGTTCTGTATCAAGGCAGGTCCAAGATCCCACTATTGTCTCCAACCCTGTTAGACATTACTAGAAGAGACTGTTTGGATTTTAAATTGTATAATGATGTAGCTGCTATTACAACTGGAGCGGATAACTGAATTAAAACGGGCACTATCTACGTGAAAGGTTAAATACTATAAAATGATATTGTGGTCATATGGCTTTGTTTACTTCTTATTTTTTTTATCCGACAGTATTCTGCAACTTTAGTCCTATCTGCACGACATGCGAGTGAGTACCTGTAACACTCTTCTTTTCTTATTTCATCCATAAACAAACCCTAGCACATTCTGCTTTCTCAGAATTTGGTGTGTGGAAGATTTTTGACTTTTCCCCCCCCCCACTATTTCCAGGACGGCCTTTAAGATTCCTCTGCCGCAGATGATGAAACCGAAGAAAAAGAAACTTAAAGCTGCAAACTGATCCAGTCGTCTGAGAGACCTCTAATATTAATCTCCAATTGAGTTTTATTTTTTATTTTTTTGTGGAATCAGTACTCAAAACCATGAACCAGGGCATTAGATTTTTGTAAGAAACATGCATAAGAACAAGCTTTAACTGTTATGGACAGTAATTTTGGGGAAGTATTGCAGGTTTACATTTTTGTATTGTAAATAGAAAATAAAGATGATGCGTTTTGATTATACATTTTTGAGTCTCTTTGCGATCCATTAAAACCAGATTTGATGTCTTGACCTCAGGATATTGTACTAAGCGTTTTTTTTTTCCTCCCCAGAAATAAACAGGCAAATATCTGATAAACAGGGAAAAACTGTAAACTAGTGTCAAAACTGTTGATTAATTTTCTATAACAGCAGCTCTGACAGTAGTTTCGGCTGTATTTCAAGTCACAGGTTTATGTTAGTGCAGTCGTTCTAATACGTTTTTGTTTCTATAGTAACAACTCATTCACAGGGACCTGGCAGACGCTCCATATAATCAAAGACTAATAATCATTTTAATAGCAAATCATGTATCTGGTGATATGGTGTAGTTTTCTGTAAGGTGATATTTGTTTACCGTTTATACCACAGCTTGGTTAAATGCTGGAATCTGATTGGTCAGAAGGTGTGTGTCATTTTTGTATAACAGCGAAGCTCGGAAAGTAGTTCCGGCTGTAACATGAACAATAGGTTTATATTAATGCCCTTGTTCTAATATGTTATTGTTTCTATAGTAACAGCTCATACACAGGGACCTGTACGGTGGATGCTCCACATCATCTAAGACAGATTAAAAAACGTGTTTTTTTTTTTAATAAAGTAAGATCTGTAATCATTGATGTGGTGAAGTTTGTTAGGAGACATTTATTTAACATTTATGGAAGGAGCCTCAGGTGTAAGTGCTTTTGTTTATCAGCTCAGGAAAGTCTTCAGGAGTTTAAAATGACAAGCTGCGTTTTTTGAGAGAGAGAGAGAGAGAGAGAGAGAATTTAAGTTTAAGAATTTGAGAATGCCTTTGACAAAAGAATGTATTGACTAACTTGTCTCTCAGACATGCCACAGCATTAAATTTAACTATAAACCATTAAAATGAGTGATGTGTCATTCATTAATAAATTAAACGTTGTAATTGTTGCCAAATTGCTGTGGTATAAGCAGAATAACACACTCCAGACTGTGCTGTTATGCACAAATAATACACTCTGTTGCACGTTGTGCCACATCACACCACACCACCCCACCACTCTTTCTGTTCCTTACTGATAGAAAGAGTCTCTGGTGTCAGCACTTTGTAACAGTCAGTAAGTTTTCCACCACAGGAAAGTGTTCAGGACAGAAAACTTTGTGGTTTCTAGGTCACATGACACGCTACTTTTCGTCGAGAGGCTGGTGAGGAAACAACTGTTTATAGCTGCTATAAAGTGACAATTCAATTCAATTCAATTTTATTTGTATAGCCGTTTTAACAATGGATATTTTCACGAAGCAGGTTTACAGAAATATTTACAGAATTTATCCCTAATAAGCAAGCCAGAGGTGACGGTGGTGAGAAAGAAACTTTGAGAGGAACCGGACTCAAAAGGGAACCCATCCTCATCTGGGTGTTAGTGCGAATATAAATAATTCCCTTCTATAACTGTGTACTATAGAGTCAAAGAGTGCAATTGTGTAATCATGTGTTAAAGCTTTCACATGAAGTCTGTTCACTGATGGAGACTTTACTAAACTGTTCATGGCAATTACAGTCCTAAAGCTTTCATAGCAGTTGTAGTCCAAAGCCAACTTCTAAGGGGTACCATCCTCAGTAATCTCATGTAATAGGAACTAACTTGTTTGACGAATGCTCCACAACATTAAATGTAACTATAAACAGTTGAAAAGCATGACATAGCGTTCATTAATAAAGTATAAATTAAAATGGTTGGTGAACTGAACCACTTCAGGATGTGCTGTTACGTGTAGTAAAAGTAACTCCGCTTGGCGTCGGGCCGCATCACACCACCCCGTTGTGTTGATTATTTTCCTACAACAGCACGCCCCGCAGGTGTTTCACTCCTAATCTAGCCGGATTTAACTCCTGTTCAACAGGTGGCGACGATGGACGCTGTTGTAACCGCTGTTAGCCAAAATAACGAAAGAAACGGGTCACGTCCCAAATGGCACAGAGCTCCCTCCCTATGTAGCCTGCTACAGTAGTGCGCTTATTAGTGTTACTGAGGCCCCACGGCCTTCTTTAGTGCGCTAGTTAGTGCCCTAGTGCGCGGTTTGGGACGTTTCCCTCTTAGGAAATTGACCCTACGGGAAGTTGGCGTTGAGGCAGGTAAATTTCATGAAGTCTCTGGAGATTACAGTAAAATATAAAAAAAAAATTAGCCTTTAGTTAGAACATTTCAGCTATTAACTAATTAGCAGTGTGTCAAGATAACTAGCTAGTTAATCTGTCACAATATGTCCGCGCATCAGACAGGTTAGCATAGCAAGCCAACTAGCAACAACGCAAAATAAAGCTCGAATATTTATTAAAGTACTAAATTAAAACAATTCAAACAATTAAAACTATCTCAGCTCTGAATCCCTGAAGCTCTTAGCTTTGTGTCTTTAAGCTAAGCTAAGTTTTAACGTCTGTTTTGCGTGGACTTTTATTAACTTCTGCGTTTCATTTTACGAGCGTTTTGTTTCATAAACTTAATGTATTTGCTTAGCAAGTTTTGCTCAGCTGTACTGTCATTCATTTATTAATTTATTTGTCACTGAACTAAAGGTGAAAACTTTTTAAAGTAGTGGTCACGAGTTTGTCATTAGTGCTGGCGGTTTGCAAACGAATCGGCTCCTTTCCACGGAATCGATTCGCAACACGAATGAATTGAATTAAAATAAAAAAAAAAAACTCTCTCTCTTACTTCTAGTTAATTAGACTTGTGTGTAGAAAACAAAAGTCTTGTGTGATATGACAACAAGACTCTGTGTTGAATAGGGTTCAGATTGTAATCTAAACAATGTCTGAAGTACACGAATCGTTTCATTTAAAACGTATATAGTTCGAAAGAATCGACTCAGTGAATCAGTAAAAGACTCAGTAGTTTTCCATAGGGAGGCGTTGAGAGTTTGTATAACTTACTTTTTATGTAATTGGCCAATTGTTGAACACCAAAAGGACATTTCCATCCTCTTCAGATAAGAAATTCGTGCTCAGAATATATTTTCAGTGGGTTAACTGGGTAACTGCATATCTGTTTTAGCAAAAATAAGAGTTTCTGTTTTCCTAGAGGGATGAAATTATGATGAAAGTACTATCTGGTGTGGCATATTTCACTTCTCGATCAATGTTCAGACTTGTGAATACATATTGTGCAGTGTCGATCCTTCCATCATTAGGTGAAGGAGTGGATCTGAGGAGGATGTGGGCCGAGCAGAAGCGAGGGATCCACGTCACACAGGCTGAGCTGCTCTGCAAAGATGGCTGTGGGTTTTACGGCAACCCAGCCTGGCAGGGATATTGTTCCAAATGCTGGAGAAAGAGGACACGCAAGACTGAAACCAGCAAAGAGGATCATGGGTAAGAGTTCTGATCATATCTGGATTTGCCTCGTAAACCATAGACGTGGTGTGAGTAGTGGTAATGAAGCACGTGCCAATACGAGTCAATTTGTATATAATAATAATAATAATAATAATAATTAATGTCTACATGTTGACTTCAACATACATTTTTGGGGTAGTTAATAACCAACACAGTTTGTGAGTATGTTATAAATGTACATGGCATGTTTAAATTTGGCTAAAATAAAGATTGTGTCCTTATGATTGTTTATGAATGATGTATCTGATAACAGGTTAATGGCCAGTGGTCAAGAAGGGCGATGTGTGATTTCTAGCAGCTTGTCATAAAAATCTTTTTGTTTGGTGGCCACGGTCAGGCTCCATGAAGACGGAAGTTCCCAGCTTAGCTTATCTAAAACCGAAGAGAAGAAAAATGCAGAGAAGGGTAGAAGGTCCAACACTATTATGCGCCTCTTCTGGGGAAGTTCTTCACCACCACGACAAGGTACTAAAGTGTGTAATGCTCTTATGTGCAGTAAGAAACTGTTTAATAGTCTTCAAGCTTCTAAATGAATATTTTCACTTGGGCGTTTCTGTCCTTACTTGCTAATTTGACTCCTTTGAATTTTGAAGCAATATTTGGTCAGAAAAATGTATAAAACGTCTCTTACTTTAAATGTAGGCGTTCAGTAAAGACAGGTTGGTTTTTGAAGTTAGCTTCTTCGTGTACTAGAGCTAAAAGTCTATTGTTCCTATCAAGTAAGGGACTCTAATAGATTTATTATTTTCCTCAAAAGATGTTCCTCAATCCCCGGTCTTTTTTGTAAAGATTTACAAAAGTTCTGTTGATGCTGATCATCTTCGCACTCACGTGTGTGTTATTGAATACCAATCATCTGTAAATTACCGGGCATGTTCACAGCACAGCTGATTGACGTTTAGTGGCACCCACCAAAACAAAAAAAAAACATAAGAGGTGAAAAGCATCAAAATGACGACTAAACGGCAAAACAGTGCCTCCTTAATGTGCTTAATCTTCCAGTAATGCAGCTCGGCCATTGCAGTGTGTCGGCTACTACAGACACAAATTCTTCCTGCTTCTAAACGACGGCATTTCTTTTGCCCTAATCGAATGGCTAGTCTTATTTGTCTTGGTTTATGGGCTTGTTCTGGATTGCTTTCTTTCAAGTTATTAATATGAAATGAACGAGTTTCACAAAACTTTCAACAAATTCAAAAACCAAGCTAATTAAACTTATGTGTTCTGTATATAAAATTTTTGCAGCTCGCACCAATTATATGATTTGAAGCCAGTCAGTCGCGGTTCTCTTTATAGCGAGTCTCTTTAAACATAAATCTACACAAACTCCAGTTCGATTAAATGAGCCCAGTTGTTTGGCTACATAACACCATTTGTGTATAACCAGTTTCATAAAGTACAAAAATGAGCTCTTAGCAAGTGTCAGTACCTTGAATGTGCAAATTTTTCTAATACTTCTGAAATTATCATCAATCAAACATAAGATTATTCACCTTGTTTTTAGTCAGATTCGAGTATCCAGCTTGATGCTTTTACTCATTTCAAGCTTTACATTTTCTTATTCTAGAAATAATAAATGCTTAAAATTAGAAATATTGTCAACTGAGCAAGACCATTTCAAGCTTGAAAGTGCAAAATAACTAGAAATAGGCTTAATAATGATATTTTGTTATATTCTTGTAGGGCTGCAACTAACGATTATTTTCATAATCGATTAATCGGACGATTAATTTTTCGATTAATCGGATTTTTTTTTAAAAGCACAATTTTTAAAATACCTTTTTTGTTTGTTTTAAATTAAATTCACACACTGGGTGTTACAAATGTAAATTTCAAAGTAAAACTTCACATTTTCACAACATTTTGTCCAGTTATTTTAGCAGCAGAACTTTTTTTATATAAACGAACAAAACAAAACCACAAACTGTTTGAGTTTCTCAAAGAGGTAGAACTACAAAGTGCTAGACCATCACTGTTTGTTGAAACAGTCAATCTTCCATAAACTTTGAATTGAAATGCAAAAAAGTCAACATGTCCACATGCTCCTGGCTGAGGCTGGCTCTATTTTTGCAAGCTATGTTGCCTGCAGCAGAGAAGAGGCGCTCGGATGGAGTCGAGGTACCTGGGATGCATAGGAAGGATTTTGCAAGCTTTGCCAAGGTGGGATATTTTGCACAATTAACTCTCCACCAGTCCAAAGGATTTTCCTCCTTGGCAATTGGCCTCTCAGCAAAGTAAGCCTGGACCTCATTTCTGACTTGGCTGGTGATGTTCCCTTCAGCTTGCTCCTCTTTATTCTCTTCCTCACTGCTGCCTCCAGACTCCAGGAGTGAGTCAAGGTAAGAGCCAGATGTTGAGGGTTCATCAGCTGCAGTCGCAGTTGAAGTGGATGGTTTCTGCTGCACCATCTCCGTTCTTCCGGCAAGCGCCTCTGTTTGCAGTTTTGCCTGCACATTTATTATTTGTTCTGGTGTTAGAAATTTCATCCTTCTGAACCTTGGATCCAGGGCAGAGGAGAGAATTACTGTGTTTGGTACTTGCTCAAAAATAATGTCCTTCCATCTAATTTGAAGCTGCTCTTTTGCAGTGGCCTGGAAGGACTTCAGTGCTTTTGAATCAAAGGCTGCACCCTCAGCGGACCTCAACAGCCCTTTCACAAGTGCAGGCACTGAAGGGATTGTGATATATTCTTGTCCAGGAAGTGGTAGCTCAGTGGTTAAGACATTGGACTCCTGATCGGAAGGTTGAGAGTTCAAATCCCAGCACCGCCAGGCTGCCACTGCTGGGCCCTTGAGCAAGGCCCTTAACCCTCAACTGCTCAGTTGTATAAATGAGATAATTGTAAGTCGCTCTAGATAAGGGCGTCTGCCAAATGCCGTAAATGTAAATGTCCACTCGTAAACACAGTGGCACATTCAAAAGGCTTAAGAGCAGTGGAAAGCCCTTCAAGCAGACTCCACAGTTCAGGTTTTAAGTCAAGATAGCGTTTGCCTCTTTGTGTGATGGATGGGTCAGAGAGGGTTGCAGTGACTGGCCACCTTTGCTCAATCAGTCGACTAATCATGTAGTACGTACTATTCCATCTGCTTTTGTTTTTCTTTGAGCTTGCTGCTGGCTAGTTCACTTTTTTTTTTTTTTAAATGTTCAACTAGACATCTTGCAGCCCCAACAGCTCTTTCAGTGGCTGTATTCTTTAATGCAGCAGTGATCACCAGCTGCAGCGGAGACTGATCCATCCAAGCTGCTTCTCCAGTATGTTTGCTGCAGCCACAATATTGGCACCATTGTCATGTACAATGGCAATGATTTTCTCTGTGGGAATTTCAAACTTCGTCACTACATCCTCCAACCATTCTGCGATGTTTGTTGCTGTATGTCTGTCTTCGAGTGGCATGGTAGTGAGGCAGACAGACATCATCTTCCACTCATCCCCAAAGTAATGGCATGTAATGCCAAGGTAGGCTTCAGTGGCTACACTTGTCCATATATCTGCAGTTAAAGCAATTCTGTTCTCACTGTTGTTGATGTCACCTTTTACCTTCTGGAATGTCTCCTGGTACTTTCTCTCCATCAGTTTAGCACAATGTGTTCTTGAAATAAGTGTGTATCCTGGATTGAGTACGCTGATCATGCTTTTAAAACCTTGGTCTTCAACCACTGACAGTGGCCGCATGTCAGTGACCAGCATTTTGAGGATGGCATCAGGTGTGTGTGTGTGTGTGTGTGTGTGTGTGTGTGTGTGTGTGTGTAAAGTATATGTAAAGGTAAAATATATATGTATATGTTAATATAAAGAATATTGTGTATGAATAATAAAGCACTGATAATTAAACTACTTATATATTATTTATGTTTTATGTTAGATTTTTTGGTAACACTTTAAAATAAGGTTAATTACATTAGTTAACATGAAGTAATAATGAACTCTACTTCTACAGCATGTATTAATATTTGTTAATGTTAATTTCAACAGTTACCAATACATTATACTAATAATATAATAAGAACTTGTATTTGTTAACATTAGCTCATGCACTGTGAACTAACACAAACAGCTGTTTTTATTAACTAACGCGGCGCTCTCTACAACTAGATTGCTAACTACGGACACTGTAAGCATGTAAAAGCAGCATAAATCTGTAAAGATACAGCAGATAATAACAAATCTGAATTAAACTTACCGCCCTGCTGTTTCGCCGTCATCTGTGACTCCCACATGCTTCCGTTTCAGGCGCTCGTGCAACACTGTCGTGCTGCCGTGCCACAGGCTTTGCAAAGTTTGCAAGTTACAACTTTCCTGACAGAATTGAATGTAAAGTGCTCCCATGCCCTGTATTCTTGTATTAAGAACTACTAGATAAAGTTGAATATTTGCTTGCTAGGATATCATTGTTTGCAGTGCAGCAGAATAAGTCTGCATTTAAAACAATTGTATACAAGTCATGACTTTGATGATTATTAAAAGATAAGTGGCAAAATAAACAAATGTAGACTAGGATTTTTTCCAAACTATACATTTACTATAGATGGAAGACTGACCGACTGTCTCTCTATCTATTTTTCTATTTTTGCAGAGTCGCCTGAAGGCCAGGAAGCAGCCCTGAAGGCCTTCCAGAGCCTGGAGCCTGGCGATTTCCCCGGCTTTCTCAAACTGCTGCACAAGCCGTCCTCGCAGCGCCTGCACTCCCGCTGCACAGCCTTCCTCAACACCATCGAGGCTTACCACGTAAATCTCTCTCCTAGCCTCCTGTTTCCTCCCTGTGCACTTCAGTAAGAGCACAGGATCTTCCAGAAACCATGTTCCTGCTCATACAAGGTGCTGTCTGTTTATTTCAGGACCTGCCTGTACAGAAGCAGTCAGACCTGGTGCAGGATTTCTACCAGAACATTGCTGTTCACTTCAGTGGTGAGTTCAGCAAGCTGTCTGTTGGAAATAAGCTTGTTAACGTTTACCGGCGCGAGCTGCAGCAAGGTTTAAGTGTCCATGGGGACTGTTCTTGTCACATTTACGTCACCTCTACAGAGCAGGATTACCGTGTGTTGACAAGCCGCGTGGCATCTTTCCCACACTTTCAGGTCTGCCCGAGCCGCAGGTTTCTCAGATGATGGAACATGTCGAGAAGTTGATCATGACTCGTCTCCACAAGTGGGTCTTCTGCCATGACAGCTGTGATGACGAGCAGAAGGATCTGACACTCCAGAGAAGGATCAAGTAAGCTGATGCTGATGCTGAGGTCTCTCATTATCAGTAAACAATATGCTTTCGAATCCAGGAAGTGTATCAATTGATGCGTTTTACTCCTGTGTTTATATACACGTGATTAAAAAGTGTAATGTTATGTTATAATGTATTGTGAGCAGCTCGTTAAGTGCATTTATATGGATTAAGGCAAATGAACATGTATATGAATTCCCAGAGAGAGAATTATTTTGTCGCCATGTCCGTATGTAGCGCTTTCACGTTCGTGCCCTCAGTGCACCCTTTGGCTATGAGATACATAAAGGATAGCATGTATGTTCGGTTAGCATCTTTATTTTCTCTTGACATTTTCTCTTTTTTTTTTTTTTCTTTGATTTATTCCTCTGTTTTAATCTGACAGGTCTTTGAACTGGGTCACTCCTGAGATGCTGCGTGTGCCTTTTCCACAGGGTGGCTCAGACACCAGTGACCCGTATTTACCTGCAATTACAGGTGATGACCTGAACGCAAAAAAACCCTCTGCTTCAGTCATGAACACGATGAAAAAAAAAATCCTAAATTCTTACTTGCTCGTAAAATTTAGGATTCTTGTTGACTTTTGTATTGATCAAAGCTGTGTATATACACACACACACAAATATAAGAATATGTCCAAAAGCATATTTTGTAAAGTTTGTACACTCGATTTCCGCTCATGTCAGTGCGTATGCACCGTATTGCTAAACGAGGGTCCTGATCTAAACCCGATTATGTGCATTCTTTCTCAAAGCAGATTAAATACAGTGGTTTAATCTAATTTGAGAAATCTTCTCCCACAGCCATCATAGAGATGGACGCCAAGCGTGCTCCGCAGGATAAGCTGGCCTGTTTGTCCAAGTGTAGTCAGCATGTCTTTCAAGCGCTCGCCTCGGAGAACAGGCAGCCGGCGAACGCTGACGACTTCTTGTCCGGTCTGATTTACGTCGTACTGAGGGCCAACCCGCCCCGTTTGCACTCGAACATAAACTACATTGTCCGCTTTGGCCTGCCACACAGCCTGATGGCAGGGGAGAGCGGATACTACTTTACAAACCTGGTGGGGCTACAATACTATATATACACATACATACATACATACATATGGGCCATTCATAAGCTATGATCTGTCTTCATTCTGTCCTCAGTCGTGCACTGTTGCCTTCATTGAGAAGCTGGACGGCCCGGCTCTTAACCTCACCCCGGAGGAGTTTAACAAATACATGCAGGGCCGAAGAGCACCTTCGGGGCCAACAGAATGTGCTGGCCAGAAGAGAGCCCAGGAAAACCGAGAGCAGCTGGAAAAACTAAAGAACCGACAGGAGAAGGTCGAACAAGGTGTACGTGCTCTTCAGGAACAGCTGGATCTGTGGGTACGTTCTGTGCAGGACCAGATCGACGAAGTCAGGGCTCAGTCAGCGTTGGTCCTGAAAGACGACGTGGCTGAGCCTCAGCCTGGACAGACTGTGTGCTGACTGTTATTTAAAGAAAGCCGTTTCCACTCTGTTCCTCAGTGCGCTGAATCTGCATGTTGGATTTAAAAAAAAAAAAAATGCAGATAAGAAGAATTTAAACAGAAAAAGATGGTACAAAAATGTTTTACCTTCTCTGCTACTTTGCACTGGTGCTGGAATCCAGAATTTGCCAGATTGAAAAATTTATTAGCACTGTTTTTGAAACTTATGACTTATGCACAGATGACTAGATGTAAAGCAAAGGACCAGTTTTTTTTTTTTTTTTTTTTCCCCCACAATATGGAGGGAAAAAGCATATTCAGGTTGTATTGCTACACATGGTGATTGCAGCTTGCCCTTTAGTACATGTAAACACTTTGGTGAACACGGGATTCGTCACAGTTAAAGACGGTGTGAGGCATCAATTTGGACAAAATCATTTTTTTTCTTCTGCTAATGCAGCGTATGAAAAATATTTCATGCTCTTGCAGTATCAGTATTACAATATTTGCAGTGACAATTAACAACTGATATTCTGCACTAATGTTTTTTTTTTTTTTTTTTTTTTTATAAATATCATCTCATAATTTAAGTCAGGTATCTTCTGTAGTTCCTTACTAGGGTCTCAGGGTTTCATTTACAAGCTTGGCTCATTTGCCATTATTGTGTCACCTTCACCAGTGTGTTTTAGCTCCTGCCACTTACAGGTCACAGTTGAAAGCTGCTCACCAGTTCCTCAGGGAAGAAATGCTATTACTGAGCACAGCAGGGTCAACAGCAATGTCATCAGTGAGGCGTATGGATCAGTAAAAACTCCTGATTCATACACACTATTGAGGAAGTTCATGACCACAGGTTCATGTCAGGTTGGTGTTCATGGCAGTAAGATTGTTAGGCTACATTAAATGTAACACTAAATCCTTGGAGCTGTAATACTCCTAAAATCTCAATGTTTTGTCCAACATCTGCTTAGAAGAAGAGCCGTAAGTCATCCAGTGCACACACAAGGCATTTGTTGGATGGCGTAGCCTGAAATCACTCTGGAAAACTATGCAAATAAACATTTAAAACTTTTAGACGTTATAATCTGGGTGTAGATGCCACCTGGGTTTCGTGTTAACTGTGTTATGGAGCACCGGTGGCTTACCTCGATGTTTCTGAATCGCAGAACTACGACTAAATTTCCTTCTGGCAAATTAATGTGTAAAGTTCTCGTTAAGTAGGTACCTGTGATGACCTTTATGTAGCTCTTGACGAAATGTACTTTGTTTTCTGATGTTGTATTTTCTGTTATACCTTTTTTAAGATTTTGTTTCTCTTTGGTGGAAAAAAAAATCCACAACACAAGCAGGAAGTGGCAGTTTGGCGCTGGTTGGAGAAAGCTATAGATGCGGCCCATGTGTGTGATGTCGCTGTTTCTCTTCCTGTAAGCAGTGGTGAGAGGATCCTGAATCGAGCAGTATACACATTCCCATGTCTCAGGCCTGCGTGTCCATACTGTTCATTAAGTGAAGTACGATGCGGTCTATGCAGTTATTAATGAAGAACTATGAAATTGTTTTGTATCTGTTCTCTTACCACTCTGGAATGAAACTCTTTATTTACATATTTAAAAGGAAGGCTTTGAAAATAGTGCAAGAAAAATAAATGAATGTGAAAATTAAACTTATTAATAAAAGGAATTCAGCAGATTGTCTTCGCTTCTCAAAGTTGTCATTGAGGAAGTCACTGTTTTGCTGATTAACATGATGGTGCATTGATTTATTGTGCATAAAATTACATGCCACATTACTGTATTTCTGGAGAATAGACAGATAAAAGGCGTGTGTGTGTGTGTGTGCTCTTAACAGCAATGAAATGGCTTTACCACATCTACTGATGTCAGCTGTTCAACAATTTCTCATTCTGAATTCCACTGAAATGCTAATCACCACTACTGAATGATCAAAAAAAATTTTTTTAAATGTTACTTTTGCTACAGATATAAGCCAATGTTCCATTATTTGCCTTTCTAGATGTAGCACGGTCACGGGGCAGCATGCTCATTGCCCCATTTAGCGTCACAGGGTTATTATTGGTCAAAAGGAAAACTAATGAGAGCTAATAGAGGCCCACTGGGGCATGAATCACGTTGCCACATGCTCGGCACTGTAATTATTTTGAGTAGAGGAATATGAGTGGATTGATAGGGTTGCCAGATTGGGCTAGTTTAGATGTATTCTGAGGCTGCTGAGATCTTTTTTTTCATAGAAATAATCAGAATGAAATCTAATAAATTCTACAAGCAAAGGCAAACTGCAAGTGCAGATAATGCGTCTGTGATGGACAGAAGCATTTCTCTTGTACGATCTATTGCGAGGATTGGAAGAAGGAAAGGAGGATTGCCGAGTGGTTACCGTGGTGACCTTGTTTTCCCACGTGTCAAAGACTGAGACAAAAAACGAAAAATGTGTTTCCAATTTCCAATGCCTGAACTTTGTGGGCTAGTTTCAGGTCTTTTGTGTGGCTTTTGAGATGAAGTTGAGATGGAAATTTTGCTGAAACCTGGCAACCCTGATGAATAATATTAGCTCTTCTGTGTGTTTCAGTGGTGAAGTCTATGGTCACAAGCTGCTGCTGGATCCAATGAATGATCTTTATTATAGTTCTGGAAATGTAGAATTACTTTCATCTACCACCGAGCAAATTAATACTTAGTATTAGCCCCTTTTTTTCTCCTGAGGTTACAGTGGTGGAGATTCCTATACACTGCTTGTTCCTGTTGTAGTTATAAGCTCATATAAAGCTCAATATTTTCATTCAGTCATTCGTCTTCAGGACCCACTTTATTCTGGTCAGGGGTCACCATGGATCTGGAGTCTATCCCGGGAACACTGAGAGCATGAGGCAGGAATACACCGTGGATGGGAGGCCAGTACATTGCAGGACACCATTCACACACTCATTCACACAAAGAGGCATTTTAGCATGAACAGTCCGCCTACTGGTATGTTTTTGGGAGGTGGAAGGAAACTGGAGAACCCAGAAGAAACCTGCATGCCCATGAGGAGAACATGTGAATAGACACGTTGACCTGGAGAGCCTGGAGCTGTGAGGCAGCATCTCTACGCTCTGCACCACCCTTAACTTATAAACAACTATAAACAGTTTCATCGTTAACCAAACTGTGAAGAGATTCTGTGAAAATATTACTGAGAGTCTCCATTTGAACACTGTATAACAAGATGGGGTCATGGGAGTGGAACTTTTATTTTAATAATAATAATAATAATAATAATAATAATAATGATAAACCTGGAATTGTTGCAGAATGACTTAACATGACATTCTAGTCATTTTAAACTATTTCAGACGAATTGTTAGGTGATGTTTCCAGGTTCCTCATGGATCTGCTGGAAATGTTTGAAGCCTCCTTTTATAAAACACCACATGCATCATTTTCATGCCACGTGAGATGAATACTGCAACGCGTTTCCCAGAGGCCCGAGTTTGTCCCCTTTGGCACGCCGTACGCGTAGTTTTGGTCAGCCATGAAGATGACGGAGGAAAACAGTAATGACAAACCCGCTGTTACAGTGGAGGATGTCCAGCGTCTGGTTAAAAAGAAAGATGAAATCGAGGAGCAGATTAAAGCATACTACGATGTGCTAGAAGATGTAAGTGTCCATCAAAGCAGTCAGCTATAAACTACATGGAACCTTCTGGGGAGTTGATTAGCAAGTAGCTGCTACAGCTAACGTGTGACTGTGTGATGTTTATTCTGCTCTTTGTTTGTTTGTTTGCTTTAAAATAACGCTGTACTATTGTTTTGCTAACTAATGAATGTTTTAATTAGCGTCAGTCTGTGGAACTTAAACTTATCTAATGAGCTCAGTGAGGTTCAGTAAAACATAAACACACATTTTGAGAGAATAGCTCTGCTAAATAACATTAAATAAGCCACCAAATTTATTTTCTAAATTATTAATTAGAATCTATATTGTGTACTATATATATATATATATATATATATATATATATATATATATATATATATATATACACACACATACTGGGTGATGTGGTCATCAGGAATTCATCTGCAAAACTATTGTCCTTAAAATTAAAATAATAATAATTGCATGAACCTATGAAGCCATACTTGTGACATCAATACTTAATAAAAATAATGCATGACCATGATAAGGTGTGTGAATAAAATAGTTAAGTCATGGCCACAGCTTAGTAACCCGTGGGAATGAGATAATTAAGTCACAAAAATGAGATAATGAAGTTGTAACGTTAGGGAATGAGATCTTTTAGTTTTGGCTGCAGCATAGTAACATAAAACACCGCTCACCTCCAATACATCAGTGTATTGAAATTAGTTCATTCTCCATTTTGCAAAAAAGCTTATTCTTTGTTTGGCTCTCAATGCCACATCTACTTGTGGGCACAACACAATGATCACTTCTTATAAGATACCTTTATTGGCACTGTGCAAGACAACGAGATATCGTTTGGAGCAAGTCAGTCTTATTAAGCTGTGACTTCATTATCTCATTCCCACAAATTCATTATCTCATTCCCATGCCTTACTGAGCTGTGGCCATGTCTTTACCATCTCGTTCCTGCGACTTAATTATTTTGTCCCCCTGTTTTTCTAAGTCATAGCAATGACTTAATTATCTTGTTTTTGTGGTTTAAATGATCTTTTTCCATGCTTTACTAAGTTGTGCCCATGACTTCATTATTTCATGTCTATGACTTAATTCAGTCCCAGGAATGAGATAAATATCTTGTTCCCCTACCTTACTAAGTCATTCCCGTGACTTCATTATCTCATTCCCATGACTTCATTATCTCATTCCCGTGAATTATCTCGTTCCCATGCCTTACAAAGTTGTTGCAGTGACTTCATTATCTCATTCGCACAATGTAATTATCTTGTTCCCATTGCCTTACTAAGTTGTAGCCATGACTTAACTATTTTGTTCCCATGACGTAATATCTCGTTTCTACACATTAGTTATCTCATTACTATGATTTAGTTGTGGCCAAGCATTGTTGTTTTTCAGGAAGTGATCACCTTTACAGCAGAATTAACTAACTGTTCTCATGTTTATTGCGTCTGTGGTGTATCACAGCAAGGCGACGTGGGCATGCACGCACCTCTAGTGGACGTGGAAGGCTATCCTCGCGCAGACGTGGATTTGTTCCAGATCCGAACAGCAAGGCACAGCATCTCATGTAGGTGGCTGCCTCTGGGAAATTAAGGCTTGCACAGTTTCATTTAGATGCACCTGTGATGTACTTTCGAAGACAGCCGCATCGATCGGTACATTCATTCAGCTTCAGTAAGCACTTTATCCTGGGCAGAGTCCCGCCGGACCCGGAGAATATCTCGGGAAGACTGGGCATGAGGCAGGAATATACCCTGGATGGCCAGAGCACCATGTGCACACACATTCACACCTAGTGGCAAATTAGACTAGCCAACTCACCTACCTGCAGTGTTTTCAGAGGTTGGAGGAAAGCGGAGAACCCCTGATGAAATATTTGAGGACACGGGGAAAACACATGAAACTCTACACACTTGGAATGAGTGTGTGAATGTGTCCTATCCTGGACTGGTGTCCTATCCAGGGTGTATTCCTGCCTCGTGGCTCTGGATCAACTGACCCTGACCAGGATAAAGAGGTTTCTGACATGAGTGGGAGTGATGCCACTGAGACCTTCAGTGAATGTGGAATTTGGCGAATGCTACACTGGACTTTTTTAATATTCACTTTTGCTCTTTTGTCTTCGCCATAAGGTTTGCAGAACGATCACAAAGCCATCATGGTGGAGATCGAAGAGGCCCTGCATAAGCTGCATGCTCGGGAAAGAGCCAAGCGTGAGCAGGACCAGGCAGAAGCGCAGATGGAGAGAATGGAGCAGGACGTGTCTTTGCCGCCCCCTTTTGCTCGCGTGGATGCCGTGACTCAGGGATCCCCTGCTTATCAGGCGGTGAGGTTTAACCCTCCTGTTCACTCTTTAGCCCTGGATTTAATGTTGACCAGCTCTAATTTCCTTTGGTCATTTTAGCAGTGGAATCCATATTTTAACATCACTACAGATATTAGTAATATGACCAACATGAAGGGAAATGGATACAAAAGAAGGGATAGTGATGGGACCTACAAATAATCTCTGTATTATTAATATTAATTAATGTAGTCATGAGAGAAATTTTCTGTTAGAAGAAAAGTTTTTAGTATTGATCAGCTTTCAGTGAAGCCGAGTTAAATTCCCTGTTTTCCTGGTTAAACCCTCTAGCGCCACCAACAGGCCAATATTGACCACTCATTTCTGTTCATAACTGTAGAACCACTTGTCATAGAATCATATTTCTACTTTTTAAGTCATGTCAAGTTCAAATCAAAAATTCTCATAGCATTTATCATTTATAACCATTTGCCAGTAACAAAACTGATGGGAAAGACATCAAACAGCCTGTATGTCAGCAATACTTTTTCTTCTTGACACCAAACCTGTTTAAGGCCACACCGTAAAGGTCACCAATACGTGATCATTCCAACACTAGGTGGTTCTGTAATTAAATTATAAACCAAAATGCTAATGAAAAACTCCCTCACAAAATGAAAATGTTCATTACACAAGTCCTGGTTTCATTATGGAAGCAAATGAAAAGAATCGAGTCCGTAACTTGCATATCGCCACTGTCCGTTGCATAGTGCTTGGACCCCTTAATCGCGGCTTGCAGCTATATTTCTGTTCAGAATTTTTCTTTCGGATAAATCAGGTTTGTTTACAAAGCGTTATAAAGCTAAATTAATTTTGGGTGTGTGTTTATATTTTACTGCTGCTGCTTTTCAGGGTCTGTGCATTGGTGATGAGATCATTGAGTTCGGCTCAGTTAACCCGAGCAACTTCCACAACCTGCAAAACATCGCTTCTGTGGTGCAGCACAGTGAGGGGGTACGCGAAGTCATTCAGCTGATGAAAACATGTTTGTGCCCACGTTCCAGTGAAGTTGTATCTCATACCTTATTTCTAAACTCTGACAGAAATCGGTGAGTGTTGCAGTGATCCGGAATGGGCAGAAAGTTCGCCTGAGTTTAACTCCACAACGCTGGTCTGGAAGAGGCCTACTGGGGTAATTTATAGTTTACACCAACAACGCTGATTTCATCACTTTCATGGATGCACAATACTCATTAGTTATATTTGCATAAGAGATACTGTACATATTACGTATAAAATAAAGCATAAATGGAAAGAGTTATTATATAAGGAATAAAATACAATGGGACACTTTAGGAAAATAATTCATGACGTGGTGGTGTGATGCACCTCGAACATGACACTCTATTCATTTATTTATTTTATTAAGCACATTTTTTTCTGTCAACAGGTGCAACATAGTTCCTCTTCGCAGATGACCGAGATCAGGAAAGCCAGAGGGCTCGTCTTTGAGCCAACCGGAGCACTTTTTGTCACCGAGTGACTAAACACATTCTACATTTTCCAATATAATGTGTTTAGACAGGTTTATTTTTCAATTCATAATTACATTGATCACACGTTTGTGCATTTAAACCGAACATATGCATTTGTATTTAGTGAACTGTTATTGCATGAAAAAAAAAAAAAAAAAAACAGACCATTTTCAGGAAACCGCTTCCACACTAATAGACTATGAATAAATCTTTAAGAAGTATTTCTTTCTTGTTTCTTTTGTATTATTTCTTTATAATGTGTGAAAGAGGACTTAAAATGTCAGATGAGGAATTAAAATGCTAATTCTTTCTGTTACAAATTAAAGAGAATATTTTCTGTTATTGGTGTATGTCCTGGTTTGTACTTCCCTACAGTCTACAAAAATTATACATGAAATAATAGTTTCTGATAAATAACTTTCAGCTTTCAGAAATGAATCTGCTAGCTTTTCACATTTGAAATTCGGACTGACCGTGCAGCCCTTATTTCTAGGTATATCAAATCGTTTCACAGTAAAATGTAAAAGAGAAGAAGTGATCATACTAGATCTGAAAGTGACCATTTTAACCTGTAGCTTTATCCCCATATGATATCCTCTCAGCTCCTTTATTGGCTCTGTGTAGACATCACCTTAATGCATGTAGATGATTTAGAAATGTATTCATTCATTCGTCTTCGGTCACCGATTTATCCTGGTCAGGGTCGCAGTGGATCTGGAGCTTATCCCAGGAACCCTGGGTGCAAGGCGAGAGAGCTGATCCCGGATGGGACCCCAGTTCATACACGCAGACACACACTCATTCATGTGTAGCCAATCTGACTAGCTGCATGTCTTTGGACAGTGGGAGGAAACTGGAGAACCTGGAGGAAACCCATGTGAAACTCAGGATCAAACCCAGAACCTCAGAGCTGTCAGGTGTCAAGTCTAGAAGTCTACACAATGGATATTTTAAATAACATAAATATTTCATAAAGCTATTATTATAAAAGTATAAATACAGGAAGTGCAACTCGTTAGAATAAAAAGGCAATCAAACCTTTTTTTTGTTACAGCTAATTATGTTCTTACTTTAGCTCTTAGTTCTTTTTGCACTTTGTTTTGTTATACAAAAGAAACTTATTAAAACAAAATAAAAGACAAATTATTTTTAATGACGTAAGTGTTATTGCTGTCCAATCATGGCGCAGGAGGCGGGATTCTCTCAGCCAATCCCAACGCGGAAAGCCATACCCCCGTATCTTAGCAACGGCACGCCTCGATAAAAGAGTTGTGAAGTGTTAGTGGCCGCGAGCGCGAATAAACTGATAATGTTTTGAAAAATATTGAGAAATAACACACACCTAGCTTTATGCACCTATAGGAAGGATTAATGAGGAAATACTTTTCCCGCTGTTCTAACGTTATCTAGTTAGCAATTTAGTAAACTATTCGGGTCAGTAACCTATTAAACACTCCTTCCTGAGCTGTTTCTTTCCTGTTAGCTAGTTAGCTAGCACTTCTGTAACTCTAGGAGACATGGCAGAAGGAGCGGAGACTGAAAGCTTCTGTGATGAAAATGTCGGAGAGCAGAGCTCTGTGGGTGAGCAGGTGGAGACGGAGCTGCAGAAAGCCAGTGAGAGGACAGAAGGAGAGGAGGAAGGGCCTGGACCTTCCAGCCAAGTGTACACAGCCACCTCACTGTCCCTCAAACCTGACATGGAGAGCCATCTACTAACTCAGCCACTGGTAATATTTAAACACAGCACAAGCCAGAAGATCAAATCCAACCCTATAAGATGTTCTGATGTTCTGACTTGTACATCCTGCTTGTTCCGTGTCATTTATCGCAGTAGTTTTGTTTTTCATTTACAGTATAACAGAGTTGTGTGAATGATTGCGTACCTCCAGATAAGATGAGAACTGATAATACTAAGCAGTGGTGTGTGGTTGCAGACTCTGAATTGGGCCTTCGGGATCAACAAGTCTCTCCCCGTCTTCAGCCTCTCGGATGAAGACCGACTTGCCATCCTGTACGCTTGTTCTCATGTAGCTGTCATATATGAGCACACGTCTACTTCACAACATCTGTTACAGGTAAGCTTTTAAACGCAGATATCTGAACGGCGACAATGAACAAGTTGGGCGCATAATTAAATTAAAAACAGTGGGGAAAGCTTATCGGTTTAATCTGCTTACATTCATTGCTAGTTAATGTCTTTGAGTGATTTTGCACATTCGTTTAGCAGATTAGTGACCAGTCCATTAATATGTTTCTGCGCCGGTTACCAGCTCAAAAGTTTAACTGGTGCTGAAGGACTTAAGGTGACCAGGTTTTACTGCCATCCACCAGTTGATGACCTGTAACTTAGGGCCTTGTTTTCACGCCGTAGCCATTTTTCTTAAACCTTTGGAAAACCAGTGATAATCTGAGTCTTTTAACTTGCACTAGCTGATTTTTCAGCCTGATGCCGATGATTTTACATCTGATGTTTCTCCTTCAGGGGCATTGCAACCCCGTTTCCTGCCTGTGTGTCAGCGAGGACAGACGCTGGATTGTGACCGCTGATAAGGGCCGCGAGAGCCTTGTGATCATATGGGACTCATACACAGGGTATAACATTTTGTATGAATCAATTCATCCTAACATACAGTATATAACACTTTTTTTTGGAAAGCATGAAGGAGGGTGTCACCGCATGTGTTGTAGGATCCCTGTTCGCACCATGTTTGATTGCCACCCTGAGGGCGGTGTAGCTGCTGTGGCATTGTCCATGGATTCGAAATATCTGGCGACTGTCGGAGCCGGAACAGTGCAGGTTGGAGGCTGGCTTTAATATGAGCTACGTTCATTAGATTTTATTATAGATGTCATGATTTAATCAATGGATTTTAATGTCGATCACAGAGAGTTTGTGTCTGGGATTGGACTAATGAGACTGATGGTCCAGAATGCCAGGTTGACATCAGCCCAAAGCTTGGTTGCCAGGTGTGTAGCACATTTAAGTATTTTTGTAATTTTATGACCAGCACATCTAAGGGTCTTGTACCACGATTTGGGGATCATCTCATGTTTTATTTCTTTCTAGAAACACATCTTATTCAACCCTACTGACAGCCATCAGCTACTCAGTAACAGTTCAAGTCATGTCCTCTTTTACTCCTGGGTGAGCACCGGTTATATTTATGTATTAGCTAAATAGATATACTGTGTATTTTGTAGTAATTAACAATATTTCCTGTTTAACTGACAAACTTCACTTAAGGATAAAGAAACTATGCGATATGAAGCCCCTGAAATCTCCAAGGTAAGGCTTACGTTATCTATCCTGTTTCTCTACTACATTTTGAGTTTCTCTGTTGATCACTTTGTTTATTAATCCACAGTTCACTCATGGCACGAGATGTCTTTTCTAGCCTCTGTGTATAACTATACCTACTGATACCAAGTTTAAATACTTAGTAGCAGTTAATCCAATATACAGGAGTACCATGGGTCTTAACTAAAAGACAACTGTTTTGTCTTTAATAAAAATATCGAACGCTTGAAATAACTTTGATTTTTCCATCACTGTAGACGTTCAGAACGCCAGTGGGTCACTTTAGTCAGTCTATCTTCCATATTGGAGGAATGCAGGCGTTCTCATGTACGCTGGCAGGCAATATGGTGGTGTTGGATGTGCTGAGGTCAGGCGCAGGCCAACCGCGTGCAGTGAAACCCACCAAATTAATTCCACTGCAGAGGGATGGGATTACTGTAATGACAATGAGTGACAGGTACGCACACACATTCGCTGTTTGAAACGGACAGCATTCACTCTCATCATATAAATATGGAGATTTTGTTTAGGAAGTCCGTGTATAGGATAATAAACTATACATCTGGAGCTTTCCTAAAGTGCCCCCTTGTCATCTCATGAACTGTATGTATTTTTCTGCCTTTTGTCTGCAGATGTATTGTGACAGGTGATGTGAATGGCCACATCAAATTCTATGATGAAAACTTCAAGATCATTAGCTGCTTAGCTGACTTCAATTTGGACCCCATCACGTCCATTTCCACGTCGAAGGAATTTCCTACCTCTAGCGGTGTTGCCTATACAGAAGATTGCGTCTTGAACACTGCCCCATTTGTCAGTAGGTGAGATCCATGTTTGTCCGTAATTAGATTTATGGCTCGCAGTTGGCACAACAGAAAGCGTTTACCCTCTTCATAAGGAAATAGTGAGTTTGAATCCTGATGATTCCACAGTTATCTCAGCAAAACTGGCCATGCTCCCTGGGTGGGAGGGATGGCATACTCTCTTTCCAGGGTCACTCACAGGGATACTAGCCAATCATGGGCCTCAGTGAGCTTGTGTATGCGGAAGAGGGCAGATAGTGCTTTCCTCCAGATGTTACATAGCCATGTGACGCAGCAGGAGCAGCAGTTCAAAAAGATGCAGTTGGCTGGCTTCACATGTCTCAGAGGAACCACGTGTTAGCCTTCACCCTCTTGCGTATGATAGAGGGGAGCTGGCTGGTGGGTGGGAATTGGCAGGTGAACAAATTGGTGAGAAAATGGGAAAAATTGGTTTTATTAGTCAACAGTGGCATCACTTGCAAGACCCTTGAATTGCTAGTTGCTCCCACTGGGCCTTATTGTTTGCTGTGGGCCTTATTTTTTGTTATTTTTTGTTAAGTTGGACAAGATCCAATTTATTTATGAATGGTTCACAAGAGCATTTACGTAAAGAAATGTGGTAGCCCTGAAAATCCTGTTAGCTCTTCATAGCCTGCAAGATTTTGCATAAATTTATGTGTAAGGAGACTCTTACATGAACCTCACCTGATATTGGCGATTTAGCTTATTTAATTTAGTTGCACACATGAATTAATAAATTGAAAAAAATGAATTTTACATGTATGCAAACGTATTTTTTTTCAATTTTGTTTGCCTTTGTCAGAGCAATTTTATGGGTTTTAATTATTTTGCCACGTTTGTTTTTGAGAAGACGGTTATTTAAAGATAAGAGATCTGATATGAACGGATTTTCTTAGAAGGTAAGGAGATTCTCTTCTTGTTTCAGGGAAAATTGAATCGCATGTTATGATGCGCTAGCGTTCCTCAATTGTTTTCTGTAGAATATTGACTTCATATTGCTTTATTTAGCCCATAATGTCTGTTTTCCTTTTATAGAAATCTTGTTTTATCTACTGTGAGCGCAGCTGTGGTGCATGTGAATGCACAAAGCAGAACTGCTCAGACTTTAATTAAAGAACATGCTGAGCCACTGAACGCAGTAGCCTGTCACCCTAAACATCCTGTCGTAGCGATGGGCAGCCGTAGTGGCATCCTGAAGGCTTGGGACTATGAGCGCAAAGTGACTGTCTGCAGCAAAATCTTCCATACAGATAAGCAGATCCACTGCATCACCTATGATCCTCAAGGTAAGTGTCTGTATTTTACAGTGAAATGATAAAAACCTGAATTAGTCATGATTTTTTTTTTTTGTATACCTTCAATATTTTATATTTTCACTTGTAGATAAATAGCCAGAAATTGACACACTAATACACCTAAGTCTTTACATTGACAAAACAAATTTATTTTACCTGTAATATAAAAGAAATACATACCAAATACCGCACTCACCTGTATGCCAAATCGAGTGAAGGACTGAAAATACTGTATGTTCTTCAGTTTTCCCTAAAAAATCCTTACACGTCCTAATATCTTAAAAAAAAAAAAAAAAAAAAAACACCCACTGAACAGTTTGGCATTTTCACCATTCCCACTGCACCTTACCCCATTCATATTTAAAAATGTGAGATTTCTGTACAGGAATTCATCATGAAATAATATAGATTTTATAGTCAAATCCTCTTTCTGAGAAGAGCGAGACCGAGTTCCCAAGAAACCAGATAATACGTCAAATTAACTCCATTCGACCCCCATTTATATCCCCAATTTTTGCTAAAATTGAGTTGGTCCTTATGATCTTCTTTGTTCTTTGCTTTGTTTTTCAGGCTTTTACCTGGCCGTAGGCTTTGTGAGCGGGGTTGTGAAAGTTCTGGATCCGTGCACTTTAGAGGAAGAAGGAGAGGGGAGCTTTAGGTACAGCCGTGACTGCATTACCCATCTCGCTTTCTCCCACGACTCCTCCTACCTGGCCGCTGCGGTTAGTGCATGCGCCACACTCTTGTTGAAAATTATCCAATTTAAATTGAACCAGTCACACTCAATCCTTTCCTTTTTAGTGTTTTCTATACAACTACGTACAGTATATAACTATATTTAAAATGTATGTATTGCTGCCACTGCTACAATGTACTTATCCATGCAAATGTACTCTGTACTCTAACCAGGACAGTGGGAAAGCTGTGGTAGTGTTTCAGTTATGTAAGGAGGGCAATCAGTATGTGTGGCAGTACCTCGGGAAGCATTGCTCTCACTACAAGCCCATTCAGGACCTGCTGTTCGGGGTGTACCTGGACAGTACCAAGCCACGTCTGCTCTCCCTGGGCATGGATCGCAGGCTAGTCAGTATCTTGTGGAATGCATTCCAAGCATATTTGAGATGTTGAGTTTTTGTTATATGTTTTTGTAGCCATAAACAGTTGTTCCTTCACCAAGCCTCTTTGTTTTCTTTCTGTTGAAGTTAGTAAGTCAAAAACCTCAGCTAGAAACCAGAAAGCACAAAGTCTTCTGTGGCGGAAAACCTAAGTGCCGACACTGGAGACTCCTTCCATAAATGTTAAATAAACACCTCTTTACAGAAAGGTTCATCATATCAACGGTTACGTCTTTTTCTTTGTTAAATAAGATGGTTCCCCCCCATTTTCTTCCCACCCACTCACAAACTATCTGTCCCTATCTGTCCCCTGCAGCCAGGAAACTGTCGGAGCTGCTGTTACAGACAGTTAATCAACACCATCTGACCAATCAAATTTGAGAATTCTACCATTATTTCGTATAACATAATACCACATAAATATTGACTATATAACTATTGTAATACTGAACCATTTATCCTTAACTAGTAGCTCCTATTTTGATTTGTAACACTGTTAACATGAGAGAAAAAGCTATTTGAAATGTTGCTCTTCCTTTCAGCAGGACGCAGAATGCATCATCTGGCTATTTTGAAATGCATTTGGTCTACCATTTCATTTCTGAATGTATGTTGAAAATTATACTGATAATTACAGTGCCTTTTTAAATACATTTAATATGAAGTAAATGAATACAAATACATTTTTGCCCCAGGTTCAAATGATCAGCATATTAAATAGAGCTACTCTCATACTATAAGTTACAACATGGGTCACTGTGTGTGTGTGTCTTACTTTCTTCCAAATGTTATTCACTCTCAGTCACTCAGTCAGGGCATACTGCTGATGTCAGAAGGCTGTTCTCTCTGCCCTCTTTAAGGTCGAGTACGACCTGCAGAACAGCAGAAAGGACGAGTTGTTGATCCTCAGCTCAGAACGCATTGAGCAAAGTGCCATCCCCATGTGCATGGCCTGGTATCCACCTTTAACCACGGAGCACTTCTTACTTATTGCATCTGACCTGTATAAACTGAAACTACTCAATGTCACCACGAGGATGTGCAGGTCTCTGTGTTCTTTTTTTTCCAGCCCAGTTTTGATCACTGAATATAACCTAGATATATGTTATATTTATTGGTGATAATTGTGGAAGGATTTACCCCCTCATATGTAGGCCAAAGAAATAATGGATGTACATATGAGTGTATCTAAATGAGATAGATAACTAAGGATGTGTGGTATTTTTTTTTTTTTCTTCTTCAATAGAAAAACAGTCCTTGGGCCCACATATGGTTCTCCTGTAAAGAAGATGCTGATGCTGCCACCCTCTAAAGATGGGAATCCTAATTCACATTACATGGCTTATATAACACAAGACAAGGTATGTAGAAAATGATTCAAAAATGATTTCTGGTCCACTTCAATTCGGATCACCCATTCGGTCATAGTTGTGTAGTCTATTTGGCATTCATAGAGTATTCTCGTCTTTGTGTAGGTTGGGGTTCTGATCCTGCCTCTTGACGGAAACCCACACAAATCCTCAGCACAGATATGCCACTCTTCAGGGGTCTCGCATCTGGCTTGCTCTCATGATGGCAGATATATTTTCACTGCTGGTGGAGGGGACAGGACTGTCTTCTCATGGGAGATCAGCCGTCCGTAAGTGCAGTAGAGTATAAACATTACATTTAAAAAGTGTAGCGGAAGTGAGAGATTTTATATTTCATAGCACAGATATGGTACTTAGGACACATGTATGTGAGATGTTTGCTGTTAAATGGGACACTCAGAATGCATGCAGCACCTGTACAGTACGTCTGCTCATACCCCTCATCCATTAAGAATTCACAAACTGTCTGCGCAGTGCATTAGACGCAGCCGCTGCTTTGGGAGGAAAAGACCTGATTCCTTTTTACACTCTTTTAGAAGGAGGGAGAGATGGAGAGCTCTTTGAGGTAAGGGCAAAAAAAAAACATCCTGCAATTACAAAGTATTTCCTTTGAATAAAAACTGTAGGTCACTTTGAATATCCACATTAATGGGGGGGAAAAAACAGAACGTACCATTCTTTTAAACATTAATAAATGCTTGTGCCATTAGCTAATACTGCTGTTTCCAGCTGTAATCTGTGTTTTTTTTACTGCATTTGAGTTCAACATATTCCTTCTAGACGCTCCTGTTTGGAAAATGATGCATGCTAATAAAAAAACCCTGTGCTTTTTCCATTAGGCCATAAAGGATTTATTTTATTACTGTCAGTTGCACAGTCAGGGCATCGACTCGATGGAAACCAGACAAGTGTCCTCTCGTATCCCTCTTTCTGAAGTTCCCTATCTCATCAGAGCGCTTGGCTTCTACCCAACAGAGCAAGAGGTACTAGGTTTTTCATACAATGACTAGTTGGTAAAAAGTAGACAGTGTGTTAAGACATCTGTTTTAATAGCCCATCATATGTTCCTCAGTTATCTGTGTACCAGTGCAAGTCAGTGGCCAACTCTAATGATGTAAACGATGATTTTAATGCTCGCTTTGGCATTACGAGGCTACAGTAAGGCTGCTTATATGTCCATTTAGTGGATTCACCCTGTAGAGGAAAACCTGACACACAGCAACATCCTACCTGGTGATGTCGTGCTGAATGCTCAGTGTTTGAAACAGGGCTGATGATAATCTATATGCACTAATGATCATTTTTAAACCAGCAGAAGAAGGAATTACCAAGTTGTATCAAGACAATGATTCACCCAAAATCATTCTAGTTCAGTGTTGATTCAGATGATAATGTGGTAGCTAAAAATAGACATAAGAGTGCTTGTTATTTTTATATAGTATATGACTCTAATATTTCATTTATTATATTTTATACTGTTCTTTATCTTTTTTTTTCTTTAAACTGTCCTAGTTGGAAGACATGCAGAATGAGGTCAAATTCAGTCGTTATGCAGAGACGGGAAAGTATGTATCTGACATTGACCTGGAGGAATTTATTAGGTTGTATGTTAACCACCGGCCAGCCTTCGGAATCTCCAAGCAGGAACTCTACAAGGCTTTCCAGGTGCTGGGCGTGCCAGATGAAGACGGCAAACCGGTTATCACCCGAGAAGAGCTCCTAGAGTTACTCCAGGCCAGAGGTAGGCTTCAGATATACCATATCACAAATTATTTTAGTTTACTATGGAAATTGTTAGATAATTCTGAAGACATATTTTTGGTGTTTCTAAATTGCTTGTTTCTAAAGTAGAATTAAAAACAAATAGAACTCAATGCCAATGGTGTCGACAGGGACACCACTGCTGCCAACAAGGCTAGTGCTTCTGTTTTTGCCTGATTTTATGCCTGAAATACCCTTAAAATATATTTCAAACAGCTATTGATGAAAAACTATTTCAGCCAGTTACAATGATAATTCCCTATAAAACCTAAAAACAATCAACCACTCGTTCTTGAGATATTGCGCTAATGAGAATCTTGGACAAACGTACAGATGGACGCACGGACGGACATGTGGACAGAATGTGGCAAAAATCACAGGCCAGAAAATGGGCCTTGAGTTCTTGAATATGAACATATAAGCAACAATTCTTTATGACAATAGGAAGGAATTTATTTTAGACATTTGTCCTTGCTGCACCTTTGACTTTGTTTGGATCAATTCCAATATCAAACTTACTGATTACTAGTTTAGCCTATAAAAGGACCTCATCATCCAGAGATCACGAGGTCGAATACTGATGTTGCCACAGCCATTCGTTGTTGCCATGTGGCGCAGCATGAGCAGCAGTTCAAAAAATATGGTTGGTTAGCCTCACATGTTTGGAAGGAAGTGCGTGTTGAGCTCCACCCACCTGTCGTATAATGGTGGGTGGGAATTGGCCAAAAAAGGACACATTTGTGCTCTGGTTATTCTCATCAACCCAGGTGCCCTGGCGGTCCTCCATTTAGTCATTGAACATAAATATATCTAATATACCATACTACCATACTACACAATTCTTCCTTACACCCTGGACCCCCTGGCTGTATGCTGAAGTTGTCATGAGGGTTTGTAACATATCCTGAAAGTGCACCTTGTCAAACATTAACAGGCAGCACTTATGAATAGAAAAATAAAATAAAAAGTCCAAAAAAATGCAACATAAGAAATTCATGGCATGTTTTGTCACGTACCCAAAGGCGAGTGAGGAGATTACTGAAGATGAATGAATGAATGAATGAATGCAAGTTGCTGCATGCCGTTGCAAAGCCACTGTCAGTAATGCAGAATGTCACATTGCTCAGTCTGTCATTCTGTGGCATCACAGTATATGTATAATATATGTAACTGGTTGACACAGTCACATGTGTAGCTGTATATCACACAGCTACAGACAGACAGACTGCAAAATAAGTTAAACTTCATACATTAGTTTGCATAAAAGTTGTGTGCTTCGTATAAGACCAGTATTGGTAAAAGTTTTTATACGAGTTTTAGTTGCAATCACTTTCTTTACACCTGTCTTAACACATCAGAGCACTTTATGATGCAAACGGCTGGTAAGTGACCTACCAGCTGGCGGTCACTTTCACATAACACTTGAGAGTCCTTACTGGACACGGGGCTGGTCTGGACATGTTTTCATTTGCAAGATTAGATAGCTTGATTGGTTTATTAATATGCTGTGGCACCAGTACCTTTGGCAGAAATGCTCGGCTCAGCCAGAGGCTGACATGTTTAAGTTCCCATCGCAGACACTGCATGCTGACTCATCATTTTTTTGCAATTCCTGAATCTCCTGGTCATTTAATGGCTAGCACAAAGCTGTCTTAAATGAAAGCCATATCTGCATCTTCCATCGGTTCAAATCACAAGTTGTATGAACTGCTTGCCTAATCCCACTGTGAGCCAATTTGGGTGGAGCCCAGAGACTGATTTGACTAGTTTTATGTGTTCCCAGTGGCGAATCATTCACCCAGTGCGCAGACATTGGTGCCTTTAGGGTACACAAAGAAAGAGATCATTATAGCTGACTCTTCCAAAAAACTTCTTTCTCAGTGTTTCACCATAATGGGAAGAACTTCACACTTGTTTGCATAAAAGTGGTGCATAGATGGAGAATGCAAAATCATATGAGTATGTCTGACCCCTTGTGAACATGCTAGTTTGCTGGGATCACTACTAGGCCCAGACCCATAATATCAAAAGGGCCTTTCGCACCGCGGGACCCTTTTCATAGTACCTGAACTAATTGTGGAACTACCCACTTTTTGGCGTTTTCACACCTCCGGAACTGGGTGCGATTTTAGTACCAGGCTGCCTTTTTCAAGAACCAAATTAGCTCCTACTCCGGGACAGGGTCTAAGCAGCACAACTGATACTATCCGTGACGTAAGTAGACATTGATTGGACAAACGCATACGAAAATGCCCTCACCCGCCATAATTTAAAACGCCGTGTAAACATACTGTAGTGCCAACTTATTTCACAAGTACGGAGAACAGCGATAAATGGACGGACGCTGAAGTGCAACACAGCTCCGATCACAGCGTCCTCCATCCTCCGGTTGTTTACGTTGTTCTTCTTTGTTTCCGTTGTTGAACGCAGCGCACAAATGACGTCACTGTCGACCGACTTACGTCACTTCCTAGTGCCCACTGTTGGTGCGAATGCAACCCTTTAAATGGTACTGGGAAATAGTTCGCGCAAAATCGCCCAGTACTTTAGTACTGTACATTTAGTTCTGGAACTAAACCAGTGCGAAAGGCCCTATAGTATGTGGTCCGCTATGTCACAGTGACCCGTGCATTTGAAGCAGCAGGTCCAGTTTGATGTCCATAAGTAACATTAACAAAACCATGGACTGTCCTGCCAATCCATGGTTGCATAGTCTGCCAGATGTACTGCAGTGTCATCCACAGCAGCGGCAGAGGTGGAACACATAGGGCTGTAGATTTGGCCAATGGTGCACCAACACATCAAGGGCCAAAGCAATGGTTTCTGCTCTGTCTGTGAACAACTCTGAACAGTGAGTTGTCTGTCTGTTTGCAAACAGATTGATTTTTGCTCTTCAATAGGTATTCCAAATTAGTTAATTACTACCCCCTTGTGAGTTTCCAAGACAGCGTAGCATGCACACTATCTGATTGCAGTGGCCTGATTGGTCAGCAGCTCTTAAGATAAAGGCTGTGCATCTACCCACTTCGACAGCTTGCTTGCCAACCTCAGTATTGCTTGTGATTTTTTTTGATAGTTGGTGTAAAAAACACCACTGTGGTTATGTTGATCCACTAATATGTGTGACCTCCTGAAATACTGCAGTCCAAACCAAACTTTCAGCTTTTAAAAATTGCAGTGAGAACACCTAAAGGCATTCCCCAAAGGAGACAAAGTGCCCTGGACGAACACCTCAGGGTACACACACGCTGTTGTCACCACTACTTACACAAGCCTTTATGATATGACAGACGCTGATTATTTAGCCAGTACTAAAACAGTCTTAGGTGCAGGTTTCCCAGGTTTTACTACTGGGGTTGCCAGTGCCAGCATCCAAGCCAGGCTTACAATGTCTGCACATGGGCAAAGGGTGACCACTTGCAATTTCATGACTGTATCTATAATAGATATTGGTCTGTCAAGAAGACTTGCATAGTATGCTAGTTCACCTCCCACCACTGAACTGAACTGAACTGGTCTGTGAAGGGGTCTAGTAACCCTTTTCTGTGACTGACTTTTAGTCCTAGTGCTTCCCCTTGTGAGATTTGTTTGGAGCTTTGTCTGGTTTGTCACCTGCTGCTGGGACTGTGTGCACAGCATCTAATTGTCCAGATAAGGGAGTACACACAGACCATGGCCTTGCAGAGACTCTAAGGCAGCTCTCGCACACTTTGTGAACCTGCCCTGGATGTCAGATCTCACTCAAAGTGAATGGCATGTCACTCTGGTGATGTGAATGAGTAGAAATCACGTGTCTTCCACAGCCATTTGAATGTGGAAATGCATCTTTCACATTTGGGTCAAAAAAACAATTGTATTTGCTCATTGTACATCTGATATGCCTAGTGTAAGGACAAACAGTTCATTTTGAGATGAAATTTGGGCTTGTCCAGAATAGAACCAGAAAATATCCTGAAAACCTGGCCAGGCAATTTGGCCAATGTACTGTCACTATGGCACTTCTGCAGTCAGTAGATAGCCATTTGGTATGTGTCTTACAGATGTGTAGGGTGGACCTCAACAGTTTAACTGTAAGTGACCATGTATTTTCAAAAAATCAAGAAGCCACAGCACATTTGGTGACATATGTACCCTGGAAGCTCCCTGTGCTCCCTGATCTAGCACAAAACTGTTTTGTGCTCTGGGCACTTTGCATGGCACCTCCAACATGGCCTGCTCAATATCCTGTGTAACTCCACTCCGCTGTTGTGGTTTTGGAAATCCAATGTCAGGTGACACAGAATGTTTCTTCTAGGTTCCTGCAATGCCATTTGAGCCAGTTGACTTGCATTTTCCTGTGACAATCAAAGGGATCTACTGCACTCCACAGTTATGTCTTCTGCTGCTTTGAGTGCTGCCTATAGGACTTCTGTACCCATCACTTTGTGGGCATTATCTCATAATAAAAGGATTATGTATACGTTGTGTTGGAGATACATTTGCCACAGTGTCATCACTTTTTGAACCAGCATGTCTCTTTTATGCAGCGTCTGTAATATTCAGGCTGCATGCTCTATGAGCAGGGCTTCAATAGCCTGTTCCACTATTGAAGCCATCTCTGTTTCTACTGGAGGTACGGATCTCTACCTCCTCAGAGCTCAACAGCCATGCCTCCTGTTTGCTTCTCTCTGCAGTGAGCATGCAGTATCAGAGGAATTATTATGATTATTCAGCAGTATTCACATAGCTTGCGAGATTCACACATAATCGGCGTTAAGCTGCAGTTAGCCCAAGGCTCTGTAAGTGCTTGTCGTAGATGCTCCAGTCCCAAACAATTTAAGCACTGATCGTGTTCATCATCCAACTCCATCAGGGCATGGCAGAACAAACAGCTACCCATCCTGCCCTGAAATACAAGAGGTTGGAAATGTTCAGCAGGTTACAGATTTATGAATTTACAGGCTAAGAGCTCTGTTCTAAGGACACAGTCAACAGTGGCAAGAATAGTAATAAGTCAAACACTAGAATTACAGTTACCCACATTGTATGTTAATTCCACTTTTTTAATGGTGCAGATATAATAACAATAACAAAATTAGCAAGAAATAAAAGATGTTAGACTTAGCGTCATTAAATCCACAACTACTTGGCAAGATGAGATTTGGAAAGAGGACGAATGTGGCGCAGCTTGGAACTTTTATAAGACTACTCACTTTTGCTATTTGTACTCAGCAAGAAGATAAGCATGTGGAACTCCATTACACTTCAGAGCATAAAGAAGTAGAACAGCAACATATTTTGTGTCTTGTGTCTTATATAATCACAAGCCCCAAAAATGCAGTTCAGTGGAACTACATTGTGGTGTTAGTTGGTATTTTCATTTTCCATCAAATTAGCATAAAATCTTTTTTTTTTTCTGTCATAGCTCTATAGCTAGTATTCTGGCTAGTGTCAGGACGACAACATAGAGCACAAGGAGTAAATGATTAATAGGAGAATGTCATATACCTACACCCACAGAACAGGTGGCAGCAAATTACAACATTTTTCTACATTTTTTAGAAGGTTTTTCTTTCTCTGGTAACTTCCACTGATAATAAAAGGTACTGGGCAGGACTTGTTAATATGTTAAAATTTAATATTAAATTAAGATAGTAACTGGTAAGCTAATTGTGGCCATAGCCACAAAGTATGTCTTTAATTATGTTAATGGCTCATGCTTTAACTTATACATAGGTAATACATTTTATGGCTCTAAATCTTTGTTTTTATTTTTGTCTCCTAATTTGGCTCGCTGTGAGATAATTGCAAAGCAGTAGGGAAGTGGTAGCTCAGTGGTTAAGATGTTAGACTTCTGATTGAAAGGTTGAGAGTTCAAATCCCAGCACCACCAAGCTGCTACTGCCTTTGAAAAAGGCCCTCAACTACTCACTTGTATAAAATGAGAGAACTGTAAGTCACTCTGAATAAGGGTGTCTGCCAAATGCCATAAATGTAAAAAGAGATTTACATGCTTTTGTAAATCTCTGATTGTGACTTTATTAGAATACAGAATTTATTTTCTGTAGGTGAGCACATGACTGAGGAGGAGCTGGCAGAATGCTTTGTGACCTTGTTGGGCTTCAGTGTGGAAGAAGGGCATTCTGAAGTGCAGACATCTGAGTGTAAAGGTGTGTATTAGTGACATGACGTAACGTGTAGTGACGTGTAGCCAAGTATGGTGACCCATACTCAGAATTTGTGTTCTGCATTTAACCCATCCAAGTGCACACACACACACACACACACACCATGAACACACACCCGGAGCAGTGGGCAGCCTTTTTTTTGCTGCGGCGCCCGGGGAGCAGTTGGGGGTTCGGTGCCTTGCTCAAGGGTCTCACTTCAGTCTTAGTATTGAAGGTGGAAGAGAGCGCTGGTCGTTCACTCCCCCCACCTACAATCCCTGCTGGACCTGAGACTCAAACCCATGACCTATTATTAGTGAGTCTAATAATAAGAATTAAATAATAATAATAATAAGTGGGGTTTAACCATATTTTTTTTTAACTTTGTAATTCTATATTCCTTTTGCAGCAGGTTTCTAGAAAAGGATGTCACCCTAAAATGCATTTTTTTGTGATTATGTCTTTCTGGAAAATTATTTAAATCCTCATTTTAAAAAGTTGCGATTGAACATGAGACTGCCAAGCTTTACTGCATCTTAAAATATAATAATAATAATTAAATAAATATAAGATCATGTTCTGTTATATACAGTCAGGTCCATAAGTATTTGGACAGTGACACAATTTTCGTAATTTTGCCTCTGTACACCACCTCAGTGGATTTGAAATGAAGCAATAACGATGTGATTGAAGTGTAGACCTCCAGCTTTAATTCATGGCTGATAAGCAGTTTAATGGCCAGAAGTGGCCTCTTTCCTCCTTATTTCATGATAAATTAAGGAGATATAAGGTCTGGAGATGATTCCAAGTGTTGAATTTGCGTTTGGTAGATGTTTACTGTATGGAAACTCTCACTATGCGGTCCAAGGAAGTGTTGAAAGCTGAAAAACAACAATTATTAGGCTGAAAAACAAAACAGACCTATCAGAAGGATAACAGAAACATTAGGAGTGGCCAAATCAACAATCTGGTACATTCTTAAAAAGAAGGAATGCACTGGCGAGCTCAGCAACACCAAAAGGCCTGGAAGACCACGGAAGACAACTAAAGGGGATGATCACAGAATTATTTCCTTGGTGAAGAAAAACCCCTTCACAACATCTAGCAAAGTCAAGAACACTCTCGAGGAGGTAGCATATCAATGTCAAAGTCTACAATAAAGAGACCCTTTCATGAATGTAACTACAGATGGTTTACCTCAAGATGCAAACCACTGGTAACACTCAAGAACAGAAAGGCCAGATTAGACTTTTAAAAAAAATCTCTAAAAAAAGCCCTGACCAGTTCTGATACAAGATTAACTTGTATCAGAATGATGGGAAGAGAAGAGTATGGAGAAGAAAATGAAGGGCTCATGATCCAAAACAGACCACATCATCCATCAAAGATGTGGAGGCAGTGTTATGGCATGGGCATGTATGGCTGAAAATGGAACTGGTGTTTATTGATGATGTGACTGCTGATAGAAGTAGCAGGATGAAGCATATAGAGCTATACTTTCTGCTCGGATTCAGTCAGTTGCTGCAAAACTGATAGGACAGCGCTTCCCAGTACAGATGGATAATGACCCAAAACGTACCACTGAAAGCAGCCCAAGAGCTTGGAAATGGAATGTTCTTAAATGGCCAAGTCAGTCACCTGACCTCAACCCAATTGAGCAGGCTTTTCACTTACTGAAGACAAAACTGAAGGCAGAAAGACCCACAAACTAGCAGCAACTGAAGATGGCAAAGTCTACACTTCAATCACATCTTGAGTGCTTCATCTCAAATCCATTCTGGTGGTGCACAGAGGCAAAATTAAGAAAATTGTCTCACTGTCCACGTACTTGTGGACCTGACTGTAAATGCAGTCCATACAATTACAGGAGAGTTTATGATCCTCTTCCAGCTTAGGATTTCTTTATGAAGATTAAAGTGTATGCACTTCTTTTTTTTTTTTCTGGGGCTGTGGAACCACCATCTCCAGCAATTTATTATTCAAAACAGAAAAAGACTTTAACATTTCTTTTTCATTCATCACTGAATGATGATGAGATTTATTTAGGCTTTGATAAACTGACCATGGACATGTTCAGTCTGGGAATACAGTTAAATGGTGAAAACATTGACCTCAGATGTTGCCTCTGTTTTGAAACAGACTCCGAGCTACTGTTGGAAAGCAAGTTACCCCCAAACATCACCATGGACACGTTTGCCACAGACATCCTTCGATTTCCCATGAGTACTCATGAGCTCCCTGCAGAACAGGAGCCCTTATCCTCGAGGGCTTCTAAAGTCTCTTTTGAGACAGTGTGAGCACACTCGTTTTCAGTGGTTACTTTAAACTGTATTTAAACTGTACTTTGTACTGCAGTAGTTAGAGGATCAAGCCCAGCAAAATATATTATTTTATTCATTTTTCTCTGATATTTGGTTGATTCTTGGAACTCATTTAATAAGGATAAATGTTATAGAAAATACTGTATAAATAAATTCATGGAAATGAGTAAGGAATAAAACACAACAGGGCAGGATATTATATTGTTGATTATTTTCTTATTAATTCCTCTTATAGGAATTTAATACTAACACAATTTGCCAATGTATTTTTTTTTTTATTTATTACAAGACAACATGTACTTTTCATCAATGTGACAGTAGTTATACGGGTTTGTGTGGAAATGAGGAGGCAGGCTTGGGACAACTCAAAAGGGGGCTCTTTATTTTTCATTTTTTGTTTCCTTCGCTTTTCAGTGATTTTATTTTACTAGGCGCGCGCACACACACACACACACACACACAGAGCTCTGTGCTGCTCAGCTCTCTCTCCTGTGGTGCTTGTCTCTCCTACTTTTATCCTTGCTGCCACTCACTGAAACACAGAACACTCGTTAACAAAATCCCCCACAGGTATAGGTCCTTATCACTCCATTCATAAACCGGTGCTTGACCACACCCCTGCCTCCACATACCCCCACCGCCCAACTCCAGCCTGCTGCCGACTTCCCCCCATGCCGAGAGAGGAAATTCGCCACAGCCATCTGTGCCCCTGGCCTGCGGACCACCTCTAATTTAAATGCCCAAAGTACCAGTTACCAATGAGTGATCCGCACGCTGGCATGTTTCATGCAGTGGAGGGTGAAGACTGCCCACTTGATGACCAGACACTCTTTCTTGATCGTGCTGTACTACCTTTCTCGCACCGAGAGCTTGGGGCAATCTTCCCCCTCCACCAACTGGGACAACACAGTCCTCTGCCCTCTGTCTGATACGTCCACCACAGAGTGCAGCTTTTAATTGAATAAAAGCCTGTTGGCATGGCTCTGTCCACTGGACCGGATCTGGCACTCCCTGTCCATGAGTCATTGGAATGTCACTGGGGCTCTGAACAAACCAAAAGGAAGGGTCACGAATTGGTGTAAACCAAATGGAGAGGAAAAGCCCATTTTCTCACAAGATATGGAAGTCAATCGGATCTTCCAATATCCCTTTGTCAAATCCAGTGTCGAATAAAAGTGAGCTACACCTAACTGATTGAATGGTTTGTCAGTGCGGGGCATTGGATATATGTCAAATGTAGACACTGCGTTGACTTTTCTAAAGTCCACAGAGAACTGGACCAAACTGTCTGCCTTGTGAACCAGGACCACCAGTCTGAACAAGTCACTGTGTTTGGGCAAACGATAGCGGCGGCTGCGTACCACCCCTGGGGCACCCCTGTGGTGTTCTATGAGATTAGTGCGACCAGGTAGAGGCGAAAACATGTCAGAATATCCCATTAGCAACTTGGCAACCTCTGTGATTTGGGATGGTGGTCTCCACAGGGGACCAGGGTGGATTGAGCCACCCATTTTAGATTCACCTCCGGTCCTAGCTCCTTGCGGTGGTATATCTGCCACGCCCCTGACATATAGAAGATATGTTGGCTTTACCTCATAGTCAATGTCCTCGAAGGGCCCTCGCCACTTGGCGAGTAATTTGGAGCTCGATGTGGGTAGTAATACAAGCACTTTATCTCCCTGTGAAAACTCACATATCCAAGCGCCCCAATTATACAGCTAGGATTGATGTTCTTGTGCCTGTAGCAAATTTTCCTGTGTTAACTGCCCTCTCAGATCTAGAGCGTACTGAATTTCACTCTTGCTCTCCGAAGGTTCCTCCTCCACGTTTTCTTTGACAATGTCTAAAACCCTGCAAGGCTTGTGCCCATAGAGTAATTCAAACGATGTAGAACCCTATGGAGGCTTGCGGGACCTCTTGTACTGCAAATAATAAGGGTTCAAGTCACGTATTCCATTTCCGAGCATCCCCCTGCAAGAACTTCCAAATCATATTTTTAAGGATTTGATTAAACCGCTCAACCAGGCCATTTGTCTGAGGATGGTAAATGCTGGTACAAATCGATTTGATCCCTAAGTGTTCGTACAGTTCGCAAAGGGTGCGTGACATAAATGTGGTACGAGGGGGAGGGAAAACCCAGGTTCAAGGAACTGGTTGCAGGGCAAATGGCCCCTGTTTCCGTGGTGCAGGGACAGGGGAGGGCAGGGAGAAAAAGGGGAAGAACGAGAGTGAGAGAGACAAAGAGAGAGGAAGAAGGGGGGGGCTCACCTGCCCCCAGAAATGCTGCCAAGAGTTCCTCCGCCATTTGGACTGTCTCTTCTAGCGACGCCAGACGGTGGCACTAAACCCATTCCACCATTCCCTCTGGCAGCCGGGCGACGAACTGCTCCAGCACCACTAGGTTGACTCCGTCTTCGGCGCTGTGCTCCTCTGCCAGCAGCCACCTTCGACAGGTGTCTTGGAACTGTTGGGCAAATGACTGAAAGCTGTTGGGCCGCAAGCTGGGCTTCCCCTGATGGTTGCAGCAGCAGGCAAACCACCCACTGTGAGTCTGGCCAGGCCCATGCTTCTACAGCATGCTTGAAGAGCTCAATAAACACTTCCAGGTCATCCTGCGGTCCCATCTTGGAGAGCGTGATGTGGGGCATGGCCGCTACGGTCACCAGGGCTACTGCTGGAGTACCTGCCGGCTGGACCAGGTACCACAACACCTGCCGATCCTTTGTTTGGCCTTGGGGAAGAGCCTGGAAGCGCAACTCCTGCTCTGTGCGCAGCTTGAGGAGGGCCTGATGTTGCATGTGGTGGATGCTGGCAAGGGTCTTGATGATCTCGGTGAGTGTCAGAGACTCCATGAGAGCAGACCTTCCTCACTTTCCTGGGTTTTGGCACCAGTGTGAGACCCTTACTGGTTTGCGTGGAAATGAGGAGACGGGAGGCAGGCTTGGGACAAGTCAAATGGGGGGCTCTTTATTTTTTGGTTTTTGTTTCCTTCACTTTTCAGCGATTTTATTTTACTAGGCACATATATACACACACATGGCTCTGTGCTGCTCAGCTCTCTCTCCCATTGCTCTTATCTCTCCCCCTTTTATCCTTGCCGCTGCTCACTGAAACACAGAACGCTCGTTAGCAAGATCTCCCACAGGTGTATGTCCTTACAACTCACTCTTCCCGGCTTCACCCTCCATTCACAAACTGGCACTCGACTATGCCTCTGCTTCCACAATCTGTTTATAGTTACATTTAATGTGTGGAAAATAAGTCATTTCTTCAGAGCTGTGGTGCAGCACATAACAACAGATCAGCACCGTACACAGGTCTACATAAAGTGCAAATACTCACCAGTGTGAGATGAGTGCAAAATATACAATAAATACTCAGGACTGAGTATGCTAACTAGTCAGGTCAACAGAACAGTATTGTATGCAAGAAAAGAAGTGCAAACAATTGTCAACAAATATATTAAAAAATGTATAGCAGCAAGATCAGTAATAATAAAAAGTGTCTTATAGCAGCCTTAAAGCATCATCTGTGAAATGATGCTATGAACACTGTGGAATCTATGCTCATTCAGTCCCAAGAGCATTAGAGAGGGGACTGTTTTTGGGCGAGGAGGCCTGGGGTACAGTCGGCGTTCCAGAGGTATTCAGTAGGGTTGAGGTCAGGGCTCGGTGCAGGCCACTCAAGCTCTTCCAAACCAACCTTGGCACACCATGTCTTTGTCATGCTGGATCATGTTTGGATCCCTTAGTTGCAGTGAAGGGAGATTGTAATGCCACATCATGTAAAGACATCTATACAGTTGTGTGCTTTGGAGAAGAACCACATATGGGTGTGATGATTAGGTATCTACATACTGTAACAGTTTTACCTCTTGACTGTTACAAAGCACTGATACTGGAGACTCCTTCCATATATGTTAAATAATTGTCTCTTCACACAAAAAAATAAATAAATAAACATAGCGACAATTACACGTGGCTTTTAAATCTGTTGATGTCGTGTGTCTGCTGTACAAGCGCTGTGTAAGTTGTTAGTGTACAGGGTGTGTGAAAAGTCAGGAACCAATGGGAATATGTTGAGCAAAATCCACAAGAACATGATACAGAGGCTGAAAAAATGCATAGAGCATAAAGTTTGAACATGTAGAGCACATGCTGTAAATAATAAATATAAAATTAAAATCAAATGATGCTTTCCAAAGGAGAGAAAATACAAGAAATATGCAGATTGCTCAGAAAAATAGACAGAATATTTGGATAAGAATGCAGTAACCTAATTTGTTAAATTGATTTCTAATAACAGTGAAAGCTACGCAGATTGACTAATGTGTGTAATACAAGTAGTTATAGTCTCTTTGGTTCCTGACTTTTCGGACACCTTGTAGAAACGAAAACTATTAGAACAAGCTCAATAATACAAACCTGTGATTTGTCTTGCAGCCAGAACTATTATCAGAGCTGCTGTTATAGAAAATTAATCAACACCTTCTGACCAATCAGAAATGAGAATTCAACAGCGCAGCAGTGTAAACATGGTTTATGAGATATGTTATCAATATTATCTTTCTCTGTGAACATTGGCAATAATTTGGTCTTTTCAGTTGTTCAGTATGTTTTGGATCTGAAGAACAAATCCTTATGGTTTTAAATTAAATCTGTTCTTTCTAAATGTCTGATTTTGTTCTTGTTGATTCTAGTAGAATGAACTCATTTAATCAGGAGCTTTATATGAAATATCACAATAAACAGGCCTAAACATTCAGTGAAATAAACATTCTGTGGTTTTTCTCATTTAATTATTAATATGATATAGTTTGGTGGTGTTTAGTTTTCAGGAATTTGAAAATAAATGTGTAGGGGTTTTTTGGTTTGGTGAACATCAGGCGTATTTCCAGCGTCTCCTGCTTGAAGGGCACGCTACTGCTGTGGTTCGCGCATGCGCACAAGCCCCCGCCTCGCTTCTGCGCGTTTCGCATTGTGTCTACAACAGCCGGCGAAGCGGAGAAAAAGATATTTTTACCGAGAGCCGTAATGTCGGGCAGGTCGGTGCGCGCGGAGACCCGGAGCAGGGCCAAAGATGACATCAAGCGGGTCATGGCCGCAATTGAAAAAGTACGAAAATGGTAAGAGCAAGCGTTAATCCGTTTCACGAACAGAAAAGCCAGGCTTGTGTGTGTGTGAGGGGGGAGGAGAGACGACGAGAAACAATGAAACAAAACGAAAGGGTTTTTAATCGAGTTCAGTTTGATTTGTACTCGCTCCGCTCAGGTGAGTCGCGCGCTTTTCAACACACCTTTATTTCTGATCGCGTCGGTCGCGAGCGCGGAGCCGCCTTTCTTCCTCCTTTAAACATTTAAACGTGGGTTGAACCTAAGAAGCCATTTCGTCGCAGTCACATGAAGCCGTTTTTCTCTTTGAGCCTGTAATGCCGGCGCTCAGGAACCGGGAAGGCGGAAAAAAACGGCGCTGGTTGCGGCTGTGAGACTGAACACGGCGGCGCGGTGACGGCGCACTGGAGTGAGAATAGTTTTTTTGTCCGGCTTTTAAATTCAGCGCTCGGAGTTCAACTGGAGGCAAAAGGAGAAACGGGCGGTGGGGGCCTGGAACAAACACACACACACACACATGCACACACACACACACACACAGCCGACGCGGTGGATTGCAGCTAAAACTTTACTATCAAAAAACTGTTACATGTCTGCCATCAGTACAGCTTTAAAGGCTGCTTCATTACTATTGTATGTATTATTGTTGTTTATTTTTATTAAGAAAATACACTTGGAAAACAACAAATTGAGGGGGAAAAAAACCTGAAAAAAAACCCTGGATTTTAACCAGGTGGGAAAAAAACACTATATATATGAAATATGATTTGGGGATGTTATGTGGAATATTAGTTCCATAAATTAATTTTAACCTTCAGATTTGGTAGATTTGCTCAAGAGGAATAAAATATTTCCTGTTGTGTTTTGATGTTCCAGGCCCCAACGGTGACTTTTCGATGATAATAATAATAATAATAATCTTTGTATAAACAGTTTTTTTCTCATACTCATTGATGCTTTCCAAAGAAGGAAAAATACAAGAAATATGTAAATTGCTCAGAAAAATAGACTAGAATATTTGGATAGGAATGCAGAAACTTAATTTGTTAAATTGATATAAAAAAGAATGTCATAAAAGAATGCACATTGATTTCTAATAACAGTGAAAGCTAAGCAGATTGAATACCATAGTCTACAACTACATTATACATGGACTATAATAGTATATACGACTACAATATACCCATCTTACAGAGACTACAACTACATTATACATAGACAATAATAGTATACGACTACAATATACCCAGTTTACATAAACTACAACTACATTATACATAGACAATAATAGTATACGACTACAATATACCCAGCTTACAGAGACTACAACTACATTATACATAGACAACAATAGTATACGACTACAATAAACCCAGCTTACAGAGACTACAATAGACTACAACTACATTATACATAGACAATAATAGTATACGACTACAATATACCCAGTTTACATAG
>CM040998.1:3744319-3767711 GCA_022985145.1 Pangasius djambal
ACTACAACTACATTATACATAGACAATAATAGTATACGACTACAATATACCCAGTTTACAGAGACTACAATAAACTACAACTACATTATACATAGACAATAATAGTATACGACTACAATATACCCAGCTTACAGAGACTACAATAGACTACAACTACATTATACATAGACAATAATAGTATACGACTACAATATACCCAGCTTACAGAGACTACAATAGACTACAACTACATTATACATAGACGATAATAGTATACGACTACAATATACCCAGCTTACAGAGACTACAATAGACTACAACTACATTATACATAGACGATAATAGTATACGACTACAATATACCCAGCTTACAGAGACTACAATAGACTACAACTACATTATACATAGACAATAATAGTATACGACTACAATATACCCAGCTTACAGAGACTACAATAGACTACAACTACATTATACATAGACGATAATAGTATACGACTACAATAAACTACAACTACATTTTACATAGACAATAATAGTATATACGAATACAATATACCCAGTTTACATAGACTACAATAGACTACAACTACATTATACATAGACGATAATAGTATACGACTACAATAAACCCAGCTTACAGAGTCTACAACTACATTATACATAGACGATAATAGTATACGACTACAATAAACTACAACTACATTTTACATAGACAATAATAGTATATACGAATACAATATACCCAGTTTACATAGACTACAATAGACTACAACTACATTATACATAGACGATAATAGTATACGACTACAATAAACTACAACTACATTATACATAGACAATAATAGTATACGACTACAATATACCCAGCTTACATAAACTACAACTACATTATACATAGACTACAATAGACTACAACTACATTATACATAGACTAAACTAGTATACATCTACAGTGTACACATACTACAGTAGACTACAACTGGGACTACAACAATTTTCATTAAATTTCTGTTTAATTGTTGTAGCGATGCTGCTAATCATCTTCCCTAATACTAAGAGAGTCAGACAATACCTCCTGTAAAATTTTGTCCCAATTTTCCCAGTGTGGTTTAAAATGATGTGTGATCTATAATCAATCTGTTTCTTAGGGAGAAAAAATGGGTGACGGTTGGCGACACATCTTTGAGAATCTACAAATGGGTGCCTGTGATGGAACCTAAACCTGATGATGTAAGTTGGAAGCATGATCATGAATGTCAGCTTCATATTGCTGTGGCTCATACTGTGATGTCTGTTTTTTTTTTTTTTTCAGAAAGTGTATTTCTTATATCTGTGAAGCCATATATATATATATATATATATATATATATATATATATATATATATACACAAAGCAGTGTTTATAAGACCTAACAATGGTTTTAAACTCCAGTCTTGATGATCTACTGCTAATTCACATGATCCAACTAATCGGATCACTAGAAAGTCTTCCTGAAGTTGGACCATGTTAATGAAAAACTTGTTCAAACAAGTAATGAATATATTTCATATCACACAGAATTTTTTGGGTGTTTATGGTCTAAAGTACATTGGGCCTCATTCATCAAGCTGGATATGAATGGATTTATTTGTAGGTCATTCATACAAGCATTATACAATAAATTTGGTATTTATGAAAGTCCTGTAAATTTGGAAAAAAAAATTCATATCTTACTCGTGCTCCTGAGATGGTGTAAATTTATGAACCAACACAAACCCAGAAATTAAGGCAACTAAAACTAATCTTTCAATTATGACAAAAGAAATGGCACCGTATAAACAGAGGATGGGCCGGTCTGTATGCACGTAGCTGTAAGCTGTAAATAAATGCCTCAGCTGAAGATTAGCGCTTGCTTATTATTAATACTATATATTATTAAATATTTTTCTTGGCATAGAATCATTTCCACTTCTGCCTTTCAGCCTTTACCCTGATTGGTTGTTTCGTGCTCACAGCTGTTTGTGCACTTGAACTTTTATGGAGTTTTATGTGTGGAATGCACTTCGCCCTTTACAGGTGATCAAAATACGTACGCAAGTATGAAGAAAATCGGCATTTCCACAAAGTTTAGTTCGGTTTGGCTTACAAACATTTACACACAACGTTACTAAAAGAAACGATAAATGAGGCCCATTGTCTGGAAAGTATTGTACATTGAAAGTATTGAAATTCATATAAAAAAAAAAAAAGAAAGTGCATACACTGAATTCAAACTTTTTCCTTTGGCAGAAGAACAAAAACAAAAAGAAGGGCAAGGATGATAAGTATGGCTCAGAAGTGACTACACCAGAAAACAGTTCTTCTCCTGGAATGATGGACATGCACGGTAATCATACACAACTGACTAATCTCACAGCTTACTGGTTTCATACAGCTACTAATAGCTGGGTGAACTTTGGCGCCTGTTATTGGCTGTTGTGATTTTTATATTTAGGTTTGGGGACACTTGCATATGGACAAAATGCATTAAGGATTTTTTCCTCTGAAAGGAAACTGGATTATACTGTTTTATGTCATAGCACTGTTGAATTCTCAATTCTGATTGGTTAGCAGATTAATTTTCTATAACAGCAGCTCTACCAGCTGCAAGGCAAATGATATTCTAATACGTTATCATTTCTGTAGTAACAGCTAACACAGGGACTTGATGGATGTTCCACATAAACAGATTTTTTTAATGGTGAAACATTCTGTGAGGAAACGTTTGTTTAACATTTTTGGAAGGAGTCTCTTGTGTGAGCATTTTATAACAGTCAGAGGTACAGCAGAAGATATTCAACAACATGTAACCATAAGTGGATAAAAAGTGTAATATGGTGTTCTTTTAATGCATAAAAATATAATTCTTGGCAAAGTGCTGTGGTATACGAGGAGTAAAACACTTTGGGATGTGGTGTTATTGGAAAATAATCAACTTTGGGGTGGTAACAGCATCACACCTTCCAGTCATTCATTATAAGTTTTTGAAACACACAATTTGCCAGAACACATGCCACCCTATTATACTTTTTTTTTTTTTTGCTGCCAAAAACACAGACATTTGGAATGACTTTTTTGTGCTAACATAATGAAAGGCCTTAATTATTTTCTTCTATCTTCTCTTTCACAGATGACAACAGTAACCAGAGCTCCATCGCTGACTCCTCCCCTTTAAAGCAGGAGACCAGTAACAACACTAGTCCCACCCCTGAGCCCATGGCAACAGCTCAGAATGACAGCGGCGAAGCCAAAAGCGAGCCGTTTCCCAGTAAACAGCCTTCGTCTGGTCAGGACAGCAAGACAGGTTGGTCTTTAAAGCTGTTCCCGTGTTCAGATCTGGATTTTAACCTCGCCCTTGTTGACTTAGACCAGTGACACACGAGCGGCAGCACACTGATAATTTAGGCGATTTGGCTAGTTGTTTCTTTTTCATAACAGCTAGCTAACAGAATGATTTTTACACAGTTAGCTGTCATGCTGGGTGCTTTAGCATATAAACCTTTTTAATCCATTATTGTTTGCTGTAAGGAAAAAAGACCCTGCATCAGATCACAGTGCGGCGTCTTCTGTGCAGCGTCTGCTGCTGAAAGCTAATAATTACCCAACAAACAGCACACTTACGCTCATACAGTATAAGAACAACGCTTAAGATGGCACTGAGCACAAACAGCCAGAGGTGCATATAAAAGAATGCAGCTTTAGTTTGAGGATCAATGTGTAATCTATTAACGATGCCTATTTTAATCATTAAAACTCTTTTATCATAGGACCAATTCATTCCTCATCAGAGTCCACAACAGCTAAAAGGGATGGCAAGTCACAGGGAGAGCAAAAACACTTCACAGACACCTCCAAAGCCGCTCAGGTAACACACACACACACACACACACACACACACACAAAGTACCGCTTCTATGATTGTACTGAAACAGAATTTTATTTTTTCCATTTTATTTTTTTAGTATAAACACTGAGGAAGTAGTATTATAGCAATAAATGTTTGTTCTGACCTGGTTGTGATCCTGACATCCTATCAAAATCGTACGTACTGATGGTGGGTTTGTTTCCTCAGCAGGATATGGATGATGGTGCTCCTCCTAGCAAGAAAGGCAAATTGGACTCCTCCTCAGAAGCCAACTAACCGTCTTTGCCAACTGTTACACTCTAGTGATCTCCCTTTCGTCTCCCTGTATGCTTTTGAGTCTTTTTTCTTTTTTCTTTTTTTTTAAACTCCGAACACCAAGTTGTACACGTACCTATTCATCAATTTCAATTCACTCTAAGACACACACTTATGCTTTCCATTTCAGGAGGGGAGGGGGATTCAGAGGCAGGGGTTTCCGTTGCACTGATCCTAGAACAGCTCGCTCTGTCATAACATCACCACCTTTCATTTGGTCCTCATTGTCCACTGCCACTTGATGTTTCAAAGCAAACGATCTATTCATCCTTTTTTTTTTTTTTTTTTCTTTTGCTCAGGAGGGTCAACACACTGTTAGTTGCGCTGAAATCGAACGGTTCTGCTGCTGTAGTTCAAAGAGGTGTTTTTTTTTGGTTTTTTTTTATTTTGACGTCCATGAATAGCTAGTAAAATGGGCGATTAAGGTCGTGAGTGAGTGGTACTAGTCACAGATTAAAGTCTGCTGTGAAGACTGTAGCTCGTAGCATACGTCCTGCTTGGTTGTGTGCGCCTTGTGATACTGAAATAAGCTTGTTTAGTCTTTTTTTTTTTTTTTTTTTTTTTTTTTTTTTTTTTTTTTTTTTTTTTTTTTTTTTTTTTTTTTTTTTTTTTTTTTTTTTTTTTTTTAAACGTCTCATGCACGTCCCGGAAGTATTTTTGCAATTTTCTCCCACTAAAACTCTCTTCATTTCCACTAAAGTGCAGTCGAAAATGCAGTGATGGTGCAAACAAAGCTTTGAAATGCAGGTCACCATTTCAACAGCGCTACAACCTTAAAGTGCATAATGACAATTCTGACCGCGAACCCATCAGATTCATCGAGTATTCATCTTTCTCTGGCAAGCGCCTGCCATCAAGACTCGGCTTGTGTGGCTGTCCGGAGGGAGGGGGAAAGAAAGCGATTTTCATTAGACGTTAACAGGCAGGTTACGGATAGACAGCTGTGCAAATACCTCACACTCAGTCCAGCAGTGCTGGCATATAAACACTAAGTATGACTTTTAGAGAAACAACAAAAAAAAAAAAAAAAAAAATCACTCGGATGTGTCTGCTTGCAAAATATGTATATATTTATACGATAACATTTTTGTTATTACACTTGATTTTTTTTTTTTTTTGCCACAATATTTCGCCAAAATATTGCCTTCTCGTAGTTCAATCTTTGAACCTTTTAGCGAAAAATGTACTCATTGGGACCATTATTTTTCACTCTGCTTTAGAAATGTCTTGTACAGAAGTATGGTTGTGTTTTCATTTATTTATTCCACATGTAGTTTTTGGTTTTATAAAAAATAAATTTCCTTTGAATAACCTTGAATCTGTTCCTTTGTTCACTAGACCATCAAACTGCCTTATAGGCAAACAGCATTTACACATGGGGGCTAATCTATTAACAGACCACACCAATACCCAGCAGTGCACTGGATTAAAAAAAGAAGAAGAAGAAGAAGAAGAAATTACACAGCATGTGGAATAATTTCCATTAAATGCTCTTTGATAGAAATATTAGAATTTGTTTAGATATATGAATTTGTAAGATATAAGACAACCTCTTCAATCAGACACTAACGTATTTACAGAAAATCACTCATGTTTACAGAAAGGTCACTCCCTTTTCCTTTTCTGGCGAGCCTTAATAATGCGTCTGAAGGTAAGACTGATGCGCGGCGTCTTCACCTTTTTCCGCACTGGGAGGCTGTGATACCAGTACGTGTTAGTGGGAGAGTTCATGAGAAGAAGGCTCCCATGGGCCAGTTCCAGTTTCACAGGCTCGATGTGACATTTTTTTGGCTCTCTGCGAGCATCTTTATGCCTGAACACGAAGTCACGCACAGCTCCAAGAGACACCAAGGCAATGGGACACGAAGGGTCCAACTCCCGCTCATCGTCCCGGTGTTCCCCGATGTGATCCTCACCGTCTTTATACCTGTGGAGAGCCAGAACATCCGTGACATTTTCTTTAAAAAAACCAAAAAAAAACAATAAGAATTCCAAGCAAACTGTATCTCGGAATGTCAGAACCGGAATGTCTTCAGATAACAATAACCTGTTTATCAGGACAAAGTTGAAGGTGTGCCCTGTGGCGTTGGTGGTGGCGTCACGGATATATTCTAGGGTCGGCGTCCAAGCTCTGGCTGCAAGATGAACTCCAGAAAAAGAATACACCAGTCCTTCATCCCCGTAAGTCGCCTGCTTCCGGGGAACGCTGTGCATCTTCCCATACACCTGCACCTTCGCTTCTTGTTCGGGAAAATGATATCATGTACAGTAAAACAACAATGTTTTGTGGGCAAAAACACTCAACATTACTAACAAAAAAGTAAACAATATGTCTAAAGTTTTTACAGCTAACGTTACTTGAAAATCTCCGTACGAAGTTAAAGCGGATTTGTGGTTTCATCTTGAAGAGAGCTCCAGAAACCCAGTCACTCTGACTGCGTACTAACAGACATCAGTAGTATTGAAGATGAATGAACGAAATAGACAAATGAAAATCTTCAATATAGCCGAATTCTATTTTTTTTTATCTAAGAAATAAAACATTTGGGTGTGTTGTTCAATGACAAAGTTGGTTATTTTCAGAGCAGGTTTTGCCAGGACAGATGAGTGATGGCCGAGGTCTGCCTCACATTTACCACTTTCAAGCGGTCTGCAGTTTCTTAGTCAACACAAGTTACATTTTAAACCATTATTTTGGGGGGGAAACAAAATCATATAATTAAATTTATGGAAGAATTGTTTACATCCCCAGTAAACCTGATCAAATAAACTGTACTGTACGTTATGGGACATTTGCTTTCTCTCCATTACATCTCTTCTGGTGTTCACCTGATGCCCTACTGCTGGTTGGAGTTCTCATCAGTTGAGATCACTCGCTGCTGCTGGTGGTGGCCCCACATGGACGGCCTGAAGATCAGTGGGATTGCTGGAGATGGTGCCACTTGGGGGCAGTGGAGATGGCTTAGGGATCTCATATGGGGAGCTGTACTGTGATGGCTTGGGCCTGCGATTGCTGCGACAGTTTTGCACTCAAGTCTCCGTCAGTGGACAGGGGATAGATTCAACAAACCGGACTTCATGTGAAAACTGTAATCAGTTTCCTGGTTACACAATTGCACTATTTGTCCATGTCGTATACAGTCATACAAGAGATTTATTTATAATCGCACTATCTGTTACACCCAAATGAGAATGGGTTCCCTTTTGAGTCTGGATCCTCTCAAGGTTTCTTCCTCATGTCCTCTCAGGGAGTTTTTCCTCACCACCGTCACGTCTGGCTTGCTCATTAGGGAGAAATTCATACATTTACAATTTATATCCTGTATGTATTTATTTCTGTTAAGCTGCTTTGTGACAATGGGCATTGTTAAAAGCGCTCTACAGATAAAACTGAACTGATTTGAATTGAATTGGTTCTCAACCAAATGAAGGCTGACGTTCACTTTACACTTCACACTGCACAAACACTTATGGTTGTGTATTAGCTAGAGTCCCCCCAGGCATGTTTATTGGAGCGTACCAATAAGTAGTCTACAGGATCTGACACATTGTATTTTATATAAACTTTAGACATTTTTATTTCAAATGTTGTTTATTTTATTAAATTATTCATTAATTATATTTATTTGAAATCAGATTTTTACCAGAAAATAATTGTATGCCAGTTTACCCCCCCAGTGAGCAGTGAAACTCATCCTCTTTATGCAGGCTGTGGGAAAATCTCTCATTTTTGGGACTGAATACAGTACAGGTGGACTTGTGGTATAAATCTGGAGATTCGTCAGCTTTATTTACTGCCACTAGACAAGTCCAAGGTCTTAAATATGTCTGCATTACACAAATATGACTTTCAAAGCCATGTGCCAGCAGTACCTGTAAAGTACTCCACCTCTTCCTCTAGCTGCACGAAAAGCCTGCTGGCTTCTTCTTTGGAGAAAAGGAAGCCGTAGTCACAGTCGAGCTCCTGCGCCTCAATCTTTTGCCACGGGATGGGACGTGGGAATTCATCCTCCTCAGCTACAGCTTCACATGTTTCCTCTGTACACGGCTTTTCCACCTGCTGTCTCTCAGCTTTGTTGCTTTCCACACAGGCAGTTCCTTGTCTTCTCATACTGGCACCTGCTCAAATGAAGAAGATATGATGATTACAATAACACTGTGGTATTCTCAGACATACAACAGTATGAGATATGTCTTTATGATCTTAATATGGATGTCTTATTACAGATAATAATAATAATAATAAACAAAGGAACTTGCATGTGTACCACTTCACTAGGCAAGAGCTGTTCTGCTCTTCTTCTCTGTTTTTATTGCAGGCATCACACTGAGTAAGTACCACAGAGAATATCGCCATCTATTGGACATTTCTGCTATACTATTCACAATACTACATCCATCCATCCATCCATCTTCCATACCACCGATCCTACACAGGGTCACATGGGATCACGGAGCCTGTCCCAGGGAACTGGGGGCCACAAGGAAGGGGACACACTGGACGGGGTGCCAACCCATCACAGGGCACAACCGCACACACATTCACTCACCACTGACAATTTGGAAATGCCAATCAGTCTTTGGACTGGGGGAGGAAACCGGAGTGCCCGGAGGAAACCTTGCATGGGGAGAAGATGCAAGCTCTGTGCACACAGGGCGGAGGCGGGGTTCGAACCCCCAACCCCGGAGGTGTGAGGCAACCATGCTAACCACTAACCACCGAGCCCCCTGACAATACTGCAAACTGTAATCAATTCTTTTTGTTTACCTTCTTACTTATGTTGCTCCCTTTGCAATTGTTCACAAAAAAGTTAGGAAAAGAGCCGTGACACTTAGTACATTCACTGCTGATCCAAGGGCAGACCAAAACACTGCTTGTGATTAAAAAAAAAAACTTTATTAATCTTTATCAGGATTTCATGTTATCATCATTATGGCATAGAAATCTCTTAACTTAAACGTAATGAATTTTCACATGATGTACTGAACATTCTCAGTGAAACAAGGTTTCAAATTATGTAAAAGTGCAATAATCAATATTTTTCATTTCTTACTAGTACAAATAATGTGGAAAATAATGCAGAAATGATTAAAAACATAACAGTTTAAGCCATTGTCTCAGAACATGTGTATTATTAAAACTGCTTTCCGATCCCGAACGTTTGTACGCATTTGGATTGGCCTCTTGTCAGCCATTTTATAGACACGCCTCCAATGTGCCTTAAATCATTATGGGTAGAAGTTGCATATTTATAGAGTTGTAAATTTATAAAGCTTTCAAGTAGCTGAACGTCCGTGTGTGCTTGAAAGTGATGACATGACGGTCCTTGCTAATGCTAACTCTAGTTGAAACAATGTAAGCTTTGGGGGCGGAGCTTTGTGTACCTGGGTGGAAATGAGAGCGGGCTCAATTAGTAAAAATAATCATTCGCACTCCACCCATTTGACCGTTAGAGACCCATTTTTCACAGATCTTACCTACTGCACCTTTAACTGACTTTGCAACAGAAATGTATTTATCTTCAGTAAGCGCTTTATCCTTGATAAGGTTGCAGCCGATTAGGAGCCTACACACCCTGTGAACACACCCTGTGAACACACCCTGGAAGGAGCACCGAAAACGTTTAAATAATAACTGATCACAAAATGTTGTATGGAAGGGAATGTTTCATGATGCCATGGTTTAGGTTCTATAACTATCAAGATCTCTGTTCATGCAATGATTAGAAAAGCACAATTTAGGTATAATTGATGCCAAGTTGTCAGTTTATTACGTACACCTCATATCTCATACCTACTCTCACTTGCACCAGCACAACACTCACTAACACACCACGACCATGTCTGTATCCCTGCTAAGCTCCCTGTATTTCACAGATAAAAAAAAAAACATCAACATTAGGTTTCATTTTTGGCATCCATAACAAATCACGTTTAATGTATTAAGAAGTGAAGGCTGCGGCTGATTTTTTTCTAGCCCAGACTGTAGACTTATAAAGTCTGTCAGTGACAGCCGTATCAGGTGATTTTACAGAGTGAAACACCCCTTAGATTTGATCTCCTTTGGGCTGATATCTTTCATCCCCCTTCACGTCAACAACAGTGACTGAGAAGGAGCGTGTGAAATACAGTCTTGGGTGTAATGAAAACGAACAAAGCGGATTATTCACTCTGTCAGCCTTTTTTTGCACAAAATGCTTCTGGAGGAGAAACTAAAAGTAGATTGACTAAGCACCGAATATATATATATTTCCGAAATATAAATTCCGGATATACATTTTTTATGTATAAATTTCTCCCTAATGAGCAACAGTGGTGAGGAAAAACTCCCTGAGACGACATGAGGAAGAAACCTTGAGAGGAACCGGACTCAAAAGGGAACCCATCCTCATCTGGGTGACGCCGGATAGTGCGATTATTAATAATTTCCCTTCTATAACTGTGTACTATAGAGTGCAATTATGCAACCAGGAAAATTCGTTATAGCTTTCACATGAGGTCTAGTTGGTTGAAATTATCAACTGTTCACTGATGGAGACTTTACTGTAAAACTGTTCATGGGAATTGCAGTCCTAAAGCTTTCATAGCAGTTGAGTCCAAAGCCATCTTCATGGTTTCTAAGGGGTACCGTCCTCAGTAATCTCATGTATCTCATGTAGGCTATCCATGTGGGACTATCCTCAGCAGCAGCGATGATTTCCATGTGATAACTGAATGAAAGTGTTACAGCTTTTCTGATGTTTGGTGTTCAGAGGCATGAACCCAGTAAAGCATTGTCTTTAAGTGTGTATGTACAGTATGTATGTGTGTGTGTGTGTATGTGTGTGTGTAATAGTTGATAGTTTCACTGTCGAATTACTGATAGAAATTAGATTTTAGCTCTTCATTTCATATCATGACCAGCCCTCACTGGAAAGAGGACAGATAAAATGGCTGATGAATGAAGCTTACAAAAGAAAGAGGAACTAATAAAGTGGACATTAAGTGTATATATGATAATATACGATTTTAAATAATTATTTCCAAACATTATTTGTTAGAAACACATCCACTGCCCCTATTCTAACAATGCCTCACTTTTATTCTGTCTTTCTTTCTTTCTTTCTTTCTTCTTTCCTTCCTTCCTTTCTTTATTTGTATTTTATTTAATTAATTTTATTGCGTATAAAGTGACGTATTAGTAATGCTGCTCTTCCATTGGCTGTCACACTTTTTTGGCGCGAGGTGAGAAACCAAGCAACACCAGAGGTTCGAGGCGCATTGCTGACACACACACATTCTCACACTAGTTGAGCTTAATTTATCGTGAAAAATGATCGGACAGAAAAGCATCAAGTCATTTTTCTCACCCACCTGTAAAAAGAGAGACCTGGACACACTGACCGGAAGCGAGGACGTGTGTGATGTGAGTAAACACACTGATGTAGTTTATGGCTACAGTTCGGCGAAACTTGTGAGTGAATTACAGCTTTCATGTGTTCAACACGCTGCTTTAATACAGGCATTAAAAGTATTTTAACCGTTTGTCAAACCGTGTTTCCCCACATTGTTCATTCATTTAAAAAGAAGCGCTGAAATTTTCCCGCGAAAGCTGACCCGGAAGTAGATGCTACGTCACACATAAACAAACCCGCACGTTCATAAAAGACAGCACTGGATATTTATAATTTAATTATCTTACTGGTAATGTATTATATACTTAATTGTACAGCGATAAATTATAATAAAAAAAAACTCGTCATTTTGAAAAAAAAAACTTTAACCACCACATACAACAAGAAAGATGGGTTTTTTTGTAGATAAAATCTTGCATTTTTATTATATTATGTGCTTAGGTTTTATTTATTTACTTATCTATCTATTTAATTAATTTATTTATTTAGTCTGTATTTGGAGCCTCCCCTGGCGTTGATTTTTTTTATATATTATCTACACTGTTATCTGTATGTATAAATCCATGATATCCTCATCGTGTTCCTCTTTGCATTATTAAAAAAAATAGCACTGAAACCTAAAAAGCTAGTCATGTTTTGTTGACAATAAACGACAAAAAAAAAACGTATGTAACTACTTTTGTCGAAGCTGTCGGTTATAACTTCCGGTTCATCCGTGCACGTGCCTGCGTCCACGTGTTAGTGTGTGTGTGTGTTTACACGCGCTGCAGTAACATGGCGCTGAAGGCTGCGCGCTCCCGCCATGGCGGCGCTGTTTATAAACATTCGGCAGCGCTTCCTCCACACGCCATGCACAAGGGTTTTATCGAAACGATGGTGGAATTGCAGCAAATACACAAAGATTTCGTCCCAGGTGAAGAAGCTGAAAGCTGGGAGTGACGTGGCGCTGAGTCCGGATCAGCTCGAGCGGATCGCCAGGAACAAGGCGGCGGCTCTGGAGCGCCTGTCCTCCCGCCGCGGGCCTGTGGGAGTCGGGGAGAGCTGGGGGAGAGCGCTGGGCTCCGAGTTCAACAAGCACTACTTCACATCGGTAATCAGGCGTTTCTTTTTCTCAGCTCAGTTTCTTCTTCTTCTTCTTTAATCATGTGTTTGTGTCAATTTTCCTCCTCAGTTAATGAACTTCGTGGATGATGAGAGGCGGAAGCACACCGTGTATCCGCCGCCGGAGCAGGTCTTCACGTGGACGCGCATGTGCAAGATCGAGGATGTGAGTTTCTCCACATGACTTCAGTCTGTAGGACACAATGAGGCTCATGTATCAAGCTGCATACAGACTGAGTTACTCATAAGATGTTCGCTGGAAGTGTGCTCTTCATGAAAATCCTGTAATTTCGGAAAGACGTTCGTAACCTACACGTGTTCCTGTGAGTGAGTGAGTGTGTGTGTGTGTGTGTGTGAGAGACATTACACACAAGCAGAGTAGCTCGTGCAAACCTCAGCTTTGAATCTTTAATTTTTAAAGGAGTTACTGCATTTAAACATCCGGATTACTCTGTCAGTTTTAAATCACATGCTTATTTCAATTACACATGCAAAAGTAATTTTTAAAAACTTTTCATTTCTTATTAATGGCATTAAAGACGTATAAAATAATGGGAGCAAGCCAAATCAAATCCATTTTAATGCAAATAAGACCGCTTGTTTGGAAATAAAAGGAGAATGCGCTGGACCGTGCAGATGGAGGCGGAAGCCGAGGCGGTGTAAATGGCAGGACTGTTACTGGAAGCGCGAGCACATGCTGCGTGTAGGAGGGAACGGATGTTTTTACGCGGATGTTTACGCTTTAGAGCCAGCACTGATTCGGTCAAGAAAGAGATCCTGTGCTGTCTCTGTGCAAGTTCTGTTGGTGATTGGGTTTCGTGATACTGGCACATTTTCGAAGAGAGATAAGCGAACGAATACATCGGAGCGCATTCCTCCCCCAGGCCCTAAACGAAAACACTCTTCCCTCTTCGTGCATCTGTAAAGTAAAGGTTTCTGGCATAAATGGGGAAATTTTGCACTGCTTGGCACATTTGCTTTAAGCTTTTTATTTATTTATTTATTCATTCATTCATTCATTCATTCATTCCCATGATTTTCTCCTCACTTGTCTTCTCTTGGCCAATTCCAACGCACCAGTCAGGTCTCTCTTGTCATACAAAAGCTACCCACTGGCAGGGTTGAAGGCTGACACACATTTCCTCGGAGACACATGACGCTAGCCAGCCGCATCTTCTCAAACTGCTGTTGATGCTGCATCGAGAGGCGGCGTAACACTCGGAGAAGAGCACTTCTTTGAGTTACACACACTCAAGAGCACGAGTTTGATATGAACGTTTTTCAGAATTGACCCGATTTTTAAGAATACCAAATGTAAATGCTCATACAAATGTTTTATGAATAAAACGCTCATTGTTCTATTTCTTTTTTCTTCACTATGACCATTATATTATTAGTGAAACATTGACCTGAGCACATTTCAGTGAATTACTGTGTGTGTGTGTGTGTGTGTGTGTGTGTGTGAACTGAAGTTCACTAAATCTTACTTGCTATGTGGGAAACAGTGTGCGGTGTTTAAATATTAAGTCAAAATAATGAGAAAAGTCAGTTATTGAGTTGAAGACATGATGTATTTAATTTAAAATAACATACTGTGTTGCAATAAGATATTGAAATAATGACTCTAAAAAGGACTTTATTAAAATTGCAATAGTTGAATTTTTTTTTTTTTTTTAAATTCTTAATTGTATAAATAACCTGCAAAATATGTAGAACATGATAACAAAATAACGGTTGAAGTCATGACCTCAGGAAAAAGGTATTATGCGGCTGAGAAAAGCATTTGGAAAACTGATTCCTGTTTGGATGGGAATCTTGTTAGTCGTTTTATAGACAAGCTACAAGCCACTGTAGATCTTGTGGGCGGAGCTCTGTGAACATGGGCGGGAACGGAGGCGTGGGCTCAAGGAGTTTGAAAAAATTCAAATGTCTGACCCAACGACTTAACTAATCATGAAAGAATTCACCTTTAAGTATGTAATGAGAGCACTTTTTTTTTTTTTTTTTCACAAATCATGGATTAGGGCTTCTGTAATATCTTCATCATACAGTTACTGTGCTTTTATTCATTGTTGATGCAGTTTGTTGTCTACAGTTTTCTCATTCTGCTGTCAGTGACCAATAGGAGCCAGCGTAGGACACACACACGGTGGTACAGCTGAAGGTGTCATGCAGTTGCAGCACAAGATTACAGTAGTGATAGATGACAGTAAAGCCAAACACACAATACGAGAAGCTGGAGAAGTCTCAGGGCCGAAGAGGAACTAGTGAGAATCTGAAGGCTGAAGTGAATGTAGCACTTGACTCTGCAAAAGAGTGTTAATTGGCTTTTATTGTCATTGCTCTGTAATAACTTGTATACATTTTGCATACGCAACATCTAGCCCATGTATGGGAGAACCAGCAGCATGGCAAGCCAGCAGAAAGGTACGCTAATGCTTTTTTTTTTTGGCTTGCTTTCGATAGGTGAAGGTGGTTGTTCTTGGTCAGGATCCCTATCATGGACCAAATCAGGCTCATGGCTTGTGTTTCAGCGTGCAGAGACCCATTCCACCTCCTCCAAGGTAACGCTATGTCTGGCTACAAATGTGAGTTAATCACCTCAACCACAGCTGGAACGATGGTCCATTAATAACCCAGTATCAGATTTCACTGGATGTTAGAGTTGTGTTTGTGCTTTAAATGGAAGTTTTGTTATACAGGTTTCCTCACTGTCCACATACGTGCAGGTAGGCAGATTGGTCATGCTAAATTGCCCATAGGGGGTGTGTGTGTGTGTGTGAGAGAGAGAGAGAGAGAGAGACTGTGAATGTGTGTCTGCCCTCTGGCGTCCCATCAAGGGTGAATTCTCCTGCTCTGCACACAGTGTTCCCGGGATAGGCTCCAGATCCACTGTGACCCTAACCAGGATAAAGAATGAATAACTTGTATGTTCATCGACCGGGTTTTTGCCATTCTTCACTGCTACTAAATGAAAATATTACTGGAAAATCATACGTGTATTGTGATGCGTTGTAGTAGATATACGGCTCCCGATTGCAGCATGTACATGTGCCTGTGTACAATTTGGAGAAATTTGTGAGAACGTAAAGCAAAAATGTAAAAAAAAAACCTCTAGTTTCTGTTGAAGCTTAAATATTGGAAGAAATTGTTGTGGCTTTCACTGAGAACTGTAAAAGTTCAGGAGTTGAATAAAGTTTTTGTCATATTTCGTGAATGCAAAATGATTCTTGGATATTTGGAACACTAAACAGGTACGGATTTTCTCTCGCTTTCTCATGCTCTTGCTTTCTCTCTTGGACATGCGCTCTCTCTCTCTCTCTCTCTCTCTCTCTCTCTCTCTCTCTCTCTCTCTCTGTCTCTCTCTCTCTTGCTTGCTCACTTATGCTGGGAGTCTGAAAGTCAATTTCCAACAGCAATATAAATTTTTTTTATTATTATTATTATTTAAAAAAATTCTGTTCAAACCGGATATAGGCTTGTAAACTGATGTGGTCGTATCAGAGACTTGGACCAATTTGACTTTTTGACTTACACAGGAATCCCCCCCCCCCCCCTTCTTTTCTTTCTTTCTTTCTTTCCACTCCTAAACTGTTAGATCATATGTATGGTGAAATTCATTCACACTCTCACAGGAAACACTGTTCTGGAGCGTCTGAGAGAAGTGTTCGTAAATGGTTTCTTGTGCAATCCTTCTGTCTGCAGCTTGGTGAACATGTATAAAGAACTGGAGTCAGACATCGAGGGCTTTCAGCATCCTGGCCACGGTGATCTGACAGGATGGGCAAAGCAAGGTGACCACTTCCTCTGGGTGTTTGACTGTCCCTCTTTTTTTTTTTTAAGCAGTACTGCAGCACATTTTTTGCTACATATATAGCTACAATAAAATGTATATATTATTTTCGTGACCGGTGTATTACAGAGAGCAGAGTTTAGCATTAGAGTATTGTTATGAACAGCACGTCAGTGGCATTCAGCATTTCTGTTCAGTATTTTTAATCTGTTTTTGGCAACTCCAGTGTTCAATTCTCACTTATCACTAGGTGAATTTACATTTCCAGTAATTGTTTTGTTTCGAGAAAGATATCAACTGTTTAATGTTTAATAATTAACGGAAGTGTTGTTTGAGCTACCAGAATCCCCCAGCAACAGCCACGCCCACACTCGGCCAAGCAGAGCGAACTGTCCTGTTTACTACTTATACACCTATTGCTCAGGACCTCGTTAGTTTCCTGTATAACTGTCCCTCAGTTTGTAACTCGCGTTGCTATACAGGACTATAACTAGCAATATTGCACGAGCAAGAGTGCAGTTACACTGAATATTCAAATATGCGAGTGTGATACTGCTTAATTTAGTTCCAAAAACAAGAAATTAATTGAGTAAGTGGCGTTTCAGAGACAAACATGGCCACACTCAGTCTATAGCACGTCGGCTAGCTGGCTCGCACTGATTTGTACATTCCCGTTAAAGGTGCCCCCGGAGAAATTGTTGTCTCTTCTTCCTTTTCACCTTCATCTGACGAGCTTTCATATTTCAAGTCAGAAGTTAGATTCCTGAAAGATATCGTTTGCCATGTCTGCTGATGATGTCACTAACTCTGCTGTAGTAACCGTTTCGAACTAGGAAGTGGCAGACGAAGACGAGCGGGATGAAGCACACAGTGAACGTCCCAGTGCAGTTATAAATAAATATCAGCACTCTTGGAATGCCGCTCGACCAATCAGATTAGTGAACCGGAACGAACTGTTGTATAAAATAGAATATGACCAAGATGAGGAAATCTGCTCCATACTCCATCATGGTAGGTGCACAGCTGCTTAAACTGTTGTGGAGACGGTGCTAATACAAGGGGCTGGGTGTAAAGAGTCTAAGAGGCAGAACGCGCAGTATCGAATCTCACTTGCTCTCTAGCACACTTCATTATTAAGCTTATTTTGTCCAAAATAGAATGTGCCAGCTATAATTATAAAACTGTTCACCTGTAAACCTGATGTGAGGCAGTGGGACATGGATCAACCGGTATATCTTGTGTTCATTTTGTTTCCCGGTTTCGGTGGGAAATGAGAGTAGAAACACTTTACTTCGCATCTACAGGCTGCAGATATTACGTTTTGTAGACTGATTTTAAATTAAGTGTATAGATTTATCTAAAGTGTTGTGTAATTTCAGCTGATTTCTTTGAAGTGTACTCTTCGTGTGTGTGTGTGTGTGTGTGTGTGTGTGTGTGTGTGTGTGTGTGTGTGTGAGAGAGAGAGAGAGAGAGAGAGAGACACACTGCTGGTGTGGGCTGAAACGTGATGTTTCCGGTGTGAATCGCCCTTTTCCCAGAATGACAATTAGCTGCAAGAAGCGGCTGTTTATATCGATTATGGGCCCCTTCATTAAATTTCATTTTAATAGGCCATGATTCATTGATCAATAGTGTAATCAAGCAATCCATAAAAAATCGTAACCTAGTCTCGATTGATTTTTTTTTTAACCTTACTTTAGTGAATAAACCTAGGCGAAGCTCTAGATTTTGTTTAATAGGGGATGAAAACTTGATACGAATCCATTCGTGCATATTTTCCATGCAAGATGGGTTTTAGTAATATGCTATCTTTTTTTTCTTTCCTTTTCCTTTCCATGTGATACTTGCACTTCTGTAGGAGATGAAAAGAATATATTATTATTATTATTATTATTATTATTATTATTATTATTATATATTCAAGATATTTTTACATGCTAAGATTTCTTTTAAAATAAAAGTATGTATGTTAGGGTTTTACAGCACGTGAGCTGCTCCAGTAGTAACACTAGCAGCAGTCTGGGGTGAAAAGCACTGAAAAGTCCCGCGTAACGCCCGCAGCAACACGAACAGGACGGTGGTTGCATAACACAGAGCCTCTTCATGACTTTGCAGGTGTTCTGCTGCTGAACGCTGTGTTAACTGTGCGAGCACATCAGGCCAACTCGCACAAAGACAAAGGATGGGAAACGCTGACGGACGCTGTGGTGCATTGGCTTAGCACTAACCTGGAGGGCCTGGTCTTCATGCTGTGGGGCTCGTACGCTCAGAAGAAAGGCGCTGCGATCAATAGAGTATGTAGCAGTGATTGTTTTGTTTTTTTTAAGTTATCATTGAAAAGGTGTAGAAGCCCCTCGTACAACTAATTATCATGGTTTAACTTAATAAATAGATTAAAAAAAAAAAAAAATACAAATGTGCATACCTGTATAGAAACTAGTATACAGGTTATGTAAGGCTTGCAGTTTTGGAGCTTACTGAAGTTACAGGATAATAATCAGCGTCAGGGTGAAAACATTAACTCTGCATCACATCTGGCTGGAACACACCACCCCGTCGTCGATGACTTTTCTATAACCGCACAGAGTGTTTTCTTCCCTGAGTGTTTGCTTTTTCATCCGCTGTTTTGCAGAAACGACACCACGTCCTCCAGACAGTTCACCCGTCCCCGCTTTCTGCACACCGTGGCTTCTTTGGATGTAGACATTTCTCCAAGACCAACGAGCTGCTGCTGAAATCCGGGAAAAAACCCATAGACTGGAAAGCACTGTGAGTTTTAGTGAGTGTGGACAGTTAAGCTGAACATTCAGTTCATAGTAAGCTCTCTTCTCTGTTGCGATGGCCTGTGTGGTTATCCTGAGCAGCTGTACACTATTTTACACGGGACCTTTTCTCCAGGCCATCCTCTGTTGTGATTTCCTTCCTTTTTTTTTTCTTTTCATTTTTTCCTCTTAGAATGAAAATGTTTTCACAATATCAGTATTTTTGTATGTTCAGATAGTTCAGCTGATCTGCAGTTGTGTTTTCTGTCGATGTCTGTCTTTGGAAACACTGTACTTTTTTTTTTTTTAAACCAAACAACTACTTAATACATTTGCACTTTTTTTAAAACCTTTTTTTGTCTATTTTAAAAAGAACATTTCTCTTAATAAACTTGATAAAAGGAGAACGTGTGAGTATGCCTGAGATGAGTTTTGGTTGGGGAAGAATAATAGAATCTTGTCGAAACCCAGACCGGGTTGATGGATTGTCGGCATTTTTTTCTCTCCAGCTTTAAATACAGGAATGAGATGCGAATTAGGTCTCCACTGATAAGTCCGGGTTTTATTTAAGCTCCACCGAAAATCCACTGACTTGTTAATGTTACGACTCAGTCTCTTTATTTGTCTTTCTTCAATTGAAGGCGCACCAAGGTCGTGCCCAGCTTGGCTTTCTCACTATCTGTGCTCTAGGAGATAAGCTGGAGCTCATATTCATAACAAGTTGCGCATTCCTTTTGCACCTGTGGTCATAAATCACACAGGAGAGACTGAAGAGAGTGAGGCGGCGAAAGCTGGTAAAGGCTTAAGCCCTAGGAGAATTGACCTACACATTGATTCTGCACATCTTCAGGGTTCAGATCATAGTGTTAGTTTTACATTTATTCGCTGGGAAGAAACTTCCAAGTGAAACTGAATCTAATCAGAATATCAAACGGGTATTAGAAATGATGGCAATGAGAGGGCTGCGAAAGTGTTCATCAGCTGACCAGAAGCAAGGCTAACAGCAACAGAGGACCACAAGTAAACATGAGGAGTTTTGCAAACAACAGTCAGACTTTACAATGGGATAATAGCTGAAGAAGGCAAACTTCAGTCACCTTAGATCATCATCAGCGGGCACAGAGAGTTGCCCCTAGTGTAAAACCTCTTTCTCCTTTGTATCTTCTTTTAACATCTCCAGTGCATTCATACCATTCCAGTATACCTCCAACCCATAACAACACCAACAGTGAAATAGATTCCAGTGAAAACAACAATAATTAAAAAAAAAAAAAAAAATAGAAATGGTGGATTAAAGTATTAGGTTGTGATTGTGATTAGATTTATTTTTTTTTCCCCCCAGAATATAAACACAGAAACTACCACTGGCCTTGAGAAATCATTTATCTGTCACTTGATGATCCATTTTATCCAGAATTCAGCAAACTTATTCAGTTGTAGACAAAGTTACTTTTACAGTAATTTTTCATTAGCCAAATCTGTTGTGTGCACAGAATGCAGCTGAGCAATGCATCCCACCATTGGGGAGTGAAAAGACTCGTAATCAGGATGTTTGCCTCGGTGTAGAGAAAGACCACACCTGAAACTCCACCTCAAACTTAGTTTTTCCTTCTGGAGCATCAGTGAGCGTTTGAACCTTCTGTAATAGTTGCATACGAGTCCCTCAGTTGCCCTCGGTGTGAAAAGATGGATCTCAAAATCATAGTCATTGTTGGAAAGGGTTCAATCACACAAAAATGCTGGAAAACCAAAGAATTTGTGGGACCTGGCGGATTTTTCTGAAGAACAGCAGGCGGCACAAACGAGGGACTCATGAGCAACTATCACTAAACAAAAAAACACAGCTGTGGATCCTTCAGGTAATAACACAGTGTTAAGAATCAAGGGGATGTAAACTTTTGAATGGGGTCATTTTTTATAAATTCAACTATTATTTTCTCTTGTGGACTCAAATATCTTTTATGTGAAATATCTTATTCAGGTCAGCACGAAATAAACAATAACATGCATTTTGTATGATCCCTCTTATTTTGGTAAAATAATTGACATTTTGCAGATTCTGAAAGGGGGATGTAAACTTTTGATGTCAACTGTATCTTATTCCTGCTCCTGTGGCTTTTTCCATTGGGTCCCACAGGAACCCAGTCCCAATGCCCACCTCTGCTTCCTGCTCTAACAGACTCCAACACGGAAGCACTTTTGAAGCTGAAATGTGAAATTTAAGTTCATCTGGTAGCCATTCATGAAGTCCAATATCAATATGCGGACATTTCTCAGACAATACTATTATATACTATTATGTGTATTATATAAATCACACTTAGTGCTGATAAAAAGAAATATTTGTGATACCGATGATACGTTTGACTTTTTTTTGTTGTTCTATAGCATGTTAAAGCCATGACTGAGTTCAAACTGTAAATGTAAATCCGCAGTTTAGTTGTCACGCTCAGTTCATGAAGAAAATCCTCAGGCCCCATGCTTCGTGGTCTTGTGATACAGAGTGTGATGCACCACGTTACGCCCTGAAGACAAAGATCTGAAGGTTAAAAAAAGGTTTGGAATTTGTCATGCTGTTGCCCAAACTGCTAAATCTGCTAAATCTCATTTAGTGCAGCATGACAGCACTGAAGCATTTCCCTTGTTAAACCAACTTCAGCTCATAAAGGGCTTGATATTTACTTGCCGACGAGTCGATTAAGGAATAAAACACGACAGGGCATAATGTTAATCAACGACGGGGTGATGTGATGCGACCTGCCGTGATTGTTTTTCCTCTTATACCACAGCAATCTGGCAGTTGTTACAACTTTTGATCTATAGTTACGTTTGATGTTGTGGACTGCTCACGAGACAAGTTCTCTCCTGTTATCACTTACATTATAGTAGCTATAAACTGTTGTCCTCTCACAATCCTCTCTTTTTTCTCTCGATGTTAATAAGACAAAGGAATGCAACTTGTCGTGATACTGAGAAACAATAAACCCGTCTGTCCTCGTTTGAAGACTCTTCCTGGCGGAAAACTTACAGGTTGTTACAAAGCACTGACACTGAAGGCTTCTTCCCTAAACATTAAATAAACGTCTCCTTACAGAAAACCTCAACATATCAGTTACCGATTATACATTTTGCTTTGTTAAATAACAACATGGTTTTAAATCTGTCTATTATTAGCCTTAGATTACATAGAATTAGTGTCAGAGTTGACGGTATAGAAATTTATTTAAATTTAATTTGTTTAAATTAACACCTTCTTCTTCTACAGGCCACAGTTCTTGCTAAACATTTATTTGGATCCAAATACAGTGACCATAAGCTAGGTCTTGTCTATTTGTAATTTGCTACATATGATGTTTCTATTGTAAGAAGACTATATTTGTACACCAGTTTCAGAGTCTCTAGCTAAATTCTGTTGCTCTGTCAGTTGCTTGGTGTGGTCCAACTTCAGCCAATCAGAAGCGACTCATAAGTGTTGCCAGATTGGTTGAAATCCCTTTTCAAAACAACAACAACAACAAAACACAAGTATCACTTCACTCTCTTGTTGGTAAATAGTTATAGTTGGTAAATGTTAGTGTACTGTTTTGTTGATTGTATATTATTTAATTAATGTTACCAACCCCATGACATTTTTGAAAATGAAAATTTAGTTCAATCTAATAATACTACAACTAATATCACTAGTATTAGTATTATATCTAGTAATAAATATTTAATATCTTGTCTTGTATTATTGCATGGTCCTCACTGTACAGGTTCCTGCACAGCCTCTGTTTATTGTCTTGTACTTTGTTGTCCATTTCCAATTTTGCACTACATGTTTTCGGGTGTGTTCACTGTTGTCACTTTCTGTAATATAGTCCTTTAAGAATGCTATTTCCTTTTACTGTATACTTGGATATGGCTAGAATGACAATAAAGCCCTCTAATCTAATCTCTAAGTAGTCTGTCATTTCTTTTGAGTTCATACACTGCCCTCCAAAAGTTTGGAAACGCCTGAACAAAATAGGGTTTTTGGGCAATATCAGCATAAATCCTCTTTAGTTAGTGACCATTTTGCATTGATAATAAGGGACAACACTAGGCATCCGAGCAGTCAGTTTATTCAAACATTGACTTGATATATTACTCCAAGCCTCCTGGAGGATTGCCCAAAGATGA
>CM040998.1:3767811-3785787 GCA_022985145.1 Pangasius djambal
AAAATTTGAGTATTTTTCTATGTTATGTTCATGTTTATGTTCATAAACTTTTTATTTAATAAAATATGTTTTCATAGTTTGTGTTGTCCCTTATTATCAATGCAAAATGGTCACTAACTAAAGAGGATTTATGCTGATATTGCCCAAAAACCCTATTTTGTTCAGGCGTTTCCAAACTTTTGGAGGGCAGTGTACAATCATAGTAGGCAATTCCATAAAGCAGATGATTTATGTCATCATCTTTTGCAGGAAATACTGACTGCCAAAATCGTTTGATTTCTGAATGTTGTTTCCTGCCACTTTCTTCTGGTTAACCTACAAACATGACTGCATGCGTGCACTGTTACACGTGAAGCGGGCACTAGACATGTTACTGGCGGTCAGTAGCAATGAGCAACGAAGCTCAAGGGACAAAAAAAAAAAGACGAAGTTCATTAACGAGGGCTTTGCTGGATGCTAATGCTAAGGCACTGTGCGACACGCTTTACAGTGTTCATTCATTCATCGTCAGTAAGTGCTTTATCCTGGGTAGTGTTACTGTGGTTTAAATGACTATATGATTTATGTTTTAGAAAACAGAACCAACTACGTTCATTAGAAACGATCATGAGCAGGTACAAACACTGCAGGAGTGAGTGGAGATGGTCAGAATTTGTTTGGAAGTGAGGGGATTTTTAAAAAAAAACATAATTGTGGAACCCCCTCTAAAACAGAAAACAACTACTGCATGCACACAAAATCAATATTGCAGCACTGGGTAGATGTGATTCCACTACTGCATGCTGTTGTGTCAATGCAAAAAAAATCTCTTAATCAGAATATGCTTGTGAGTGTGGAGCGACTTGTCTTATATACCATCAGATATAGACAGATACACTCCTCCGCTATTAAATGAGATTACAGAGCACACTCACAGAGAGCTTGGTAAAATAACATCCTCTCTGGTCAAGCTCAAAATAGTTCGCAGAATCGTTTTGGTACATTTGTCCGCCCCTGCTTGAGAGCTTCTCCTATATTTAAGCAACAGCTTTGCTTCCCACTCAGAGACCGGAGCCAGTCGCTTCCTGATTATACCGGGAAATGTTTTACTTTGTGCCTCTGAGAAGCTTCATGCAGAGGTTGCACAGCTGAGAAGCTCTGTTTTGGCTGACGTCGAGAACTCATTTCTGGGCCAGAAAAATCTAGCAAGATCCACATTGATCCACAATTCCCAGTTTTTCTAAGGTATATTTAAACTTATACCACAGCGCTGTTGAATTTTCAACTCAAGAAGGTTTTGATTCATTTGCTACAACAGTAGTGAAAGCTGTAAGGCTACAGGTTTATATTTTATACTGGATACTCCACAAAAAATGATTTTAAAAATGGTGAAGTTTTCTCTGAGGAGACATTTATTTAACGTTTATAGACAGAGACCTGTGCGGTTTCTCTGTAACATGATGAGATGATTGACGAGGGAGAAAAAAAAGAGAGGGAGTGACTGTTCATAGCTGCTGTAATGTAAGTGATAACAGGAACTAACTTTTTTCATTGACGTTCCACAACATTATAACTATAAACTGATAAAAAAAAAGTGTGGCGTGTGTTTCTTTAAATAATAAAAACAAGTAGAACTCGATGCCAACAGAGCCTCCTCTGCCAACAAATCTATTCCTTCATGTTTTAAATCTGCGTGCCTAAAATACCCTTAAAATATACTTCACACAGGAAGGAAGCTATTGAAGAAAACCTATTTTAGTCGTTTGACCTTGCTGTTACCTTGACTGAATCAATTCCAAAATGGAATCGGTTCATCTGCTGGTTACAAAGATAAATCCATATACAAACACTTGTTCACGAGGTAGCACGCTAATGAGAATCTTGGATGGACACCTGTGGTGTAACAGGAATAAAACACTGATATGGTAACTACCCTGTCATGGATTAGTTTCCTATATCAGCACGCCCTGTCGTGGTTTATTCATTACTTACATCACTATTAGACACTATATGTCCAAAAGCTTGTGGACACCTGACCATCACACTCATGTGTGGTTCTTCCTCAAACTGTTAGAAGCTTACAACTGTACAGAATGTCTTTGTATGCTGTAGCATTACAATTTCCCTTCACTGGAACTAAGAGGTTCAAACCTGATCCAGCATGACAATACCCCTGTGCACAAAGCGAGCTCCATGAAGACATGGTTTGAAGTGAAGTGAAGTGACTTGTGACCAGGTATGGTGACCCATACTCAGAATTTGTGCTCTGCATTTAAGTGCACACACACACACACAGTGGTGAACACACACACACACACACACACACACACTGTGAACACACACCGGGAGCAGTGGGCAGCCTTTTTTGCTGACGATGCCCCTGTGCACAAAGCAAGTTCCATGAAAACATGGTGTGTGAAGGTTGGAGTGGAAGAACGCAGTCGAGTGTCCTGCACAGAGCCCTGACCTCAACCCCACTGAACACCTTTGGGATGAACTGGAACAACGACTGAACCCCAGACCTCCTCACCAACATCAGACATTGGTGCCTGACCTCACTAATGCTCTTGTAGCTGAATAAACACAAATCCCCACAGCCACGCTCCAAAGTCTAGTGGAAAGTCCTCCCAGAAGAGTGGAGCTTATTATACCAGAGGGGAATAAATCTGTAATGTTCAACAAGCACAGCTGCCCACATACAATAGTTTTGGTCATGTATTATAGGGCTAAAAATACAAGCACTACTTTTTTAAGCATTTTGTTGGAGGGATAAACTCCACTCTGGCAACCGGGGGGGGAGAAACACAACAGTCTCGAGTCTCACATCTCTGAAGCTCAGCAGAAGTGTGTGTTTGTGTTTAGAGAGTAGTAAGGCGCTCCTCCAAGAAAATGAGCAGTAAGCCTGTTCTTCGCTTCCAAAGGACTTCACAAATACCGGAAAGACAATAGTATGAAATATCGCGGGTCAGAAACAGATCGGCTGAAGAGTTGCTGAACAAAGAGCAGCAGGAGGAGCAGGAGCAGTGCTGGTGGTGCTGGTGGTGTAATGGCTACCCGGGCACAGAGGCGAGTCTCTCCGAGCATGAAGCAGGAGCAGCAGGACGACGACTCGGACACCGAGGAGACTCCCCTCGGGCTCGGACTGAAGAAATCAGACGGGAGAGAGCCGCAGATCATCCACAGCGGTCATTTCATGGTTTCGACTCCTCACATCGAGCATCCGCCGAAGAAAGGCTACGACTTCGACACTGTTAATAAACAAACTTGTCAGACTTATCACTTCGGCAAGGCGAGCGCATCGCATCTCTCCATCGACGCGTCGCTCACCAAACTGTTCGAGTGCATGACCCTGGCGTACAGGCGAGTCCACCGCTCCTCTTCACCCAAACAGCTCCTCTTAAACAACCCAAACAGCTCCTCTTAAACAACCCAAACAGCTCCTCTTAAACAACCCAAACAGCTCCTCTTAAACATCTCAAACAGCTCTGCTAGGAAATGAAACTCCTGAGGATGTCTGTAAAACCGGATTAAATTTCATCCACACACTTGACTAGCCAAACTAGCTAGCCTCACCCCTCATACTGTTCTGTCTAATAAGCTGGAAAAGCCTACGTTATGTGTACATTTCCCCCTTTTCCCCCCTTTACAAATAAGCAGTTTTATATCCGGCGTGGAGTTAGTTGTAAAGCTAGCTATCTCTGCTAACTAACGCTAACCTTCCTTCAGCTCGAGAGTGACGCACGAGCGCCATGCTAACGTGCCAGTGCTTAATTAAGCATAAGTAAGTAAATAAAGCGAGTTGTGCAGTGTTTCTTCTGGAGACTTTACCACAAAAGTTATATAACTAGTTATTTACTAGGCTCTTTCTGACCTCTCACAGTCACAGCTAGCTAATTTCCTTAGCATATGAGCATGTGATATAAACAGTGCTCTTCTCTTCTCTTCTCTCTGCTGTTTGTTGACGCTTGGAGTTGAGTTTTATTCACTTCTTTATTATCTTTACTTCACAGCAGCTGGTCTTGTAGTTTGATGAACATTCAGTGCTAACATAAAAGATATAAAAAAAAATAACATGCGTATTTAATCATCTCTGCTTTATAATCATAACGCTTGTGTTTAATTAAAGTCCATTATGAAGAGCAAAATAATAATAATAATAATCCAAGGGTATTGGTGGGTGTGCCAGCATTATACTGTTTTAATTGTTTATTTATTTATTTATTATTATTATTATTTTTTTATGTTGTTGGCGGTTTTCATTTGAAATTGAGATGTTGATGGTCAGAGGAGAATAGCTAGAGCTGGTTCGAGCTGAGAGGATAACACACACAACCACTCCTTAAAAATCACTCTGTGTGACCGTGGTGAGCAGAAAAGCAGCTCAGAATGCGCAACATGTCAAACCTTGAGGTGGATGGAGTGCAAGAGCAGAATCGTATCAGCCAAGAGCAGGAATCTGAGGCCACACTGGGCACAGGTTCACTCAAACTGGACAGCCGAAGATTGGAAAAAACATTGCCTGATTCCCCCCCATTTGTCAGCTGCATAGTTTTTCACGTATGCAGCATTATTCCTATTTTGCCTCTATGTGTCTGTGTTTCCTGAGTGAAGACATGATGCAGCACCAAAGCATCCATGGTTCAGTGGAAGCTGCTGTTGTGAATTTAAACTGCTGTTCAAAAAAACGTTTGAACAACATTTCATCGGACGACGAAAATGCTTTCAGAAACATCGTTGCTCTTTTCCTCTAGCACTCCTTAAAACACAATTACGCACAAGCTTTAAACTCACACGTGGTCCCAAATTTAAACATTTATATAAGGCTTTAAAAATAATCTCTGAGCTGCGCTTATGAAAGTCGGCAGTTTTGCAATTTATTAAATATGCATATTTTTCGTAACAGAATGTGGCGTCAAAGAATCAAGTGTGAATCGTGAGCCCAAAAAAAATCTGGATTCAGATTTAATCGAGAATCGTGGAGCACTGAACTGTACTGATATTTTTATGAGTGAAGGGATATACTGTATATAAAACACAAAAAGTACTAACTTGGTTGGAAAACCCTTATAAAATCATTCCTCTGATATTGCTTTATAAAATTCACAGACATACCCCGACACACCCACATTCCTTTAGGTGTGTGTTTTTATAGTCGATATGCTGTACAGCTCTTTGAGTTTTGTGACAGGAACTCGTCATGTGAATTTGTTGTTGACTTCACGTGAGCTGTTTTATCAGGTGAATGAAGCTACGTCTATATAACTATATAATATAACTTTAGTCCCCATGTAGTTGTGTGTTCATTTTAAAATCTCGTCATATTTGTGTGTGTGTGGGTGTGTATGATGAAAAAAAACAAGCTCTGATTATGTTATGACATTGTGCTAGAGAATGGAAAGTTGGCTGTTTGTGCTGTAGAGGAAACATATGCGCAAGCACTCACACTTGCAATTTATCATGTGACAGGAGATGCATGGCAGGGAGACCGGCTAAGACTGGACGAAGAGTTGAGAAAAGAAAAAAAAAACAAGGACAAGTGTAGAGAACTGATTTTTTGTAAAGGAAAAACAGATGCTGTCTTTATCCAGGATGTAAAAGTAGACATATGCAGTTAAATTACTGCTTTGGGAATGGACTAGTTAAAGGTCTAAACGTCTCGCATGAGCAGGCGAACAATAATGGAATTATCACAGTATTAATTTGATGTGTTTACTGCCAAAGTGCTTAAATAAAATGGGTCAGATTTCATCAGTAAAGACAAGTATTCAGGTATAACCATGTTCACTGGTGCAAGATGACGTGTCAATGTTTTAGGCAGTCAAGGAAAAACCTTTTTTTTAATGCTGTGTTGCATGTCGTTGTTTTATCACCATCAGTGGGAGATTGGTGTCCCCAAAGTGGAAAAACTTCAAAGGCCTGAAACTTCTTTGGAGAGACAAGATTCGCCTCAACAATGCCATCTGGAGGGCTTGGTACATTCAGTGTAAGCACCAGTGACCACACATTAACACCTGTTCTGCTTTGTCTCATCATCGCTCTTATCATTGCTTCGCATGAATTCATTTTGTGCAGATGTGGAGAAAAGAGAGAACCCAGTCTGCCATTTTGTTACGCCTTTGGATGGGACCATGGATTCAGGAGTCCATCGGCCTGCAGAGGTGAGAGAGAGGGATCTAGATTTACATCTGATTACATCTGTACAGCTGCTTTGCGACAGTATCTGTTGTTAAAAGTACTATACAAAAGAAATGTAATTGAATTCTTGAGGACGCTTGATGATGAAACTTGGTCTTGCAACAAACTCAGTAGTGGATTTGGTTATACATTTAATAAGAGCTTCCCAACCACTGATGATGATGATAATTCCAGATGTAAATTAGAAGGTATTGAGGCAAGTACATGTGGTTGGTGTAGAGGACAGAATCTAGGTATAGATCTTGTTGTCCCCAGTGGGACTAAACTCTTGGGATTATGATTGGATGTCTTATGATGTCTTGTGGCTGTTCTTCTTATTGAAGAAGTCATTTCTAAGATACTGTGTTAAGTAAAGAAGCAGGATTGTTCATTCATTCATTCATTCATCTAAAGTAACCACTTTTTGCTCTGCAATTGTAGAATGTATGCTTACAGTGGTTTTACTTCTCACTGACCCATTCTGGTTTTGATAAATAGATATTTACTTTGTAGAAGTAATTGCTCTTAACCACGAGAAGTCAACAATGTTATTATCATCATGTGTCTTCTAAGGCAATAGCTACAGAAGGAAAATACTGGAAGAGAAGAATCGAAATTGTTCTGCGAGAGTACCATAAATGGAGGACATACTTCAAGAAAAGGGTAGGTCACCTATTTAACTTTAATTTGAGTTTATGATCGGGTGTTTTTTTTTTTTTTTTAAGGTCCTAGGTAGGCCTCACGAAGCCAGGTACCTGAATTTTTGTTGCACAGGAGATCTGTGAGATTCTGGACCTGGTGTCAAAACCCCAATGAGCTGTAGTGACGTAGACATTGTGTGTTGGATGTTGGATCCACCAATGTTTTTGCATTGTAAAAAAAAAAAAAAATGCATGACTGTATTATGTCTGATCTTCACAAGTAAATAACGTTATTTAATCTTATTAATTGTATAATTTCCCAGTTACAGAAGCACAAAGATGATGATCTTTCCAGCCTTCTCAAGGTAACTCTTAATTTTGTCCAATTCATGTGGAAGCTTTGCATTGCCAACATGCCTGGTTCTGTGTGTTGCTCTTCATGCAGTGTACACTAATAGCCCCACATTAATATTACATGTGATATGTGTTGGTTTCCACTACATTATTATGCACTATATATTGTAATCTTGTACAATACTAGCAACTTTTGTATAACTGTAATGTACATGAAATTGCTGTGGGACTAATAGCATCCACAATGCGAGCTGAAAAGACCAACGGAAAACGTATTATCTCATATTTTCCACTCTGTGACCGTGTAATGCTGGCATGTACATTTGTATGAAGTGTGTTGCTGGCATCGTATGGCAAACAGTTTTGAATAATCAAATCTAAAAATGCTAATTAGTGCTTCTACTGAGTGCATCTTCTGTAGCGCAGAAGCAGAACAATAACTTGTGCAGAAAAATGTAAAGTTCAAGCTGAAACATTTGACCTACAGTGGGGTCCAAAAGCCTGAGAGCACTAGTGAAAATATTTCTGCTTAGTTTAGTACAATTTAGTACAACAATTTTCATTACAAAATATATTACAGTAGAATATTGAAATATTTACACAAGTTTCCGAGTTGCTTAGTATTTGGTTGGCATCCTTGTTGCTTTAATGACAGTGTGCACGGACTCCACACGTTTGTGCAAATTATGATCCATTTTAGATCAAATCCATCTGAGCACGTGCTTCAGTAGGAGAGATTAGGCATGAGGAAAATCTGACCTTTTGTACAAAGCAGTTAACATGGTCAGTATCATAAATTTGCTTAGATTTAAATAGGAATCTAGAAATAGTGCAGGATCCTGAATATTAAATATTCAAGATATTGAAAGTTTACTTTCTTTGCTTGAAATATTTCAAAATTCAAAAATCCCAGATTTTCTTGCACCCCACCGTATATTTACTATAGCACATGAAATGCTCCCCATTTCAAAAGCTCTTCATGTCAGCTGGATGTATTTTGCCTGCACTAACCTTGTTTGTCCACTAACCTGGCCTGCACTGTTGCATTTTTGCCCTCACAAAGGGGGCAGAGGAGCAGTTCTCGCTGTTTGGCGAAGTGCATCCCGACATCCTTCGTATGCCCTTCTGCCAGGATGATGAGGCAGCGGGGAGCGCACGGCGCAGCTCCCGCAGGAGCTGGGACTCTCCCACACCAATGGAGATGGACCCCATCTTCGACATGGACGTGCTCATGTCCGAGTTCTCTGACACGCTCTTCTCAACGCTTTCTTCTCACCAGCCCGTCGCTTGGCCTAATCCCAGAGAGATCGGTAAGGCTGCAGTAACAAGAGTGCGTAGAATCCGCTGAGCTTCTCCGCATGGTGGACATATGACATGATACAAATAAAGCTAACCTTTCGTAATTAGTGACGATGTGTAAGGATTGTAATTGATTCTTCTCATCACTCCCAGCACATGCAGGCAATGCAGACATGATCCAGCCTGGCCTCATCCCGCTGCAGCCCAACTTGGACTTCATGGACACTTTCGAGCCTCTGCAAGGTTAAATCATATCACATTTATCTTGGTCACTCACTTGGATGTGTTTTATTTTTTTTTCTTTGCTGATTTGTTGGTGAATGATTGACCAGGATAGAGATTATAGGCTTGCTTTATCTGCACAGAAGGAACAATATACAGTTTTATCAACCCCATAAGCTAGCTTCGATTCCATGAATCTTGGTGTCTGATGTGATCAGAGCGCACTGTCAGTAGCTGTTGAGTGACTTTTGATGGTTAGAAATAGGGGTATAACGCTTGTTTTGAAAATGCAGGCATCAGAGGGTCAACCTGGGGCCCGTTTCAGAAAGGTGGTTAAGTGAAAACTCTTTCCGTTTCAGAAACGGCGGTATCTCAAACCTGAGAAAGCAGGGTAAGTCAAGCCAGTTTCTGAAAGAGAGGTAACCTGTACTCTGAGTCAGTTACCGTGGCAACTTACTCTGTGAACCTAACCTGGTCGGGAGCAGGTTTTCTTCGTTAAACCCGGAGTCTCTTTCGGTCTCCTCCCCTTTTTTTTAAAGTGGAAGCGGTATTTAAATACCTCATTCATTCTTTTGGTACATTCATTCATTGCACATATTTCCGTCTTGCAGAGTGTCTAAAAAGTGAAAATGGCATGTCGTTTTGTAGAGGATCCTGTAGCTGAGGAGGCTGCATTAATTCGCAGGGAGTTACATTTACGTCGGGAGAGGATTAAAATTAAAATTAGGTTCAATAATGTACTGTTCTTCCAGTTTCACTTCTGATATTATTACAGCAGTGTTGGGTAAAAAGTAGATTAATGTGATAATTACTCTCCCTAAAAAGTATTGGATTATTTATTACTAATTGCTTTATAAATCCCATATCAACCTCAATACAAGGATAGACACAAAACTGCACTTTTAATTCGTAAATAAAATTCTGTATTTAATGTAATTGCATCACAAGTTACTTCCATTAAATTACAGAAAGATTAGGAGTAATTCCTTACTTTTTCAAGTGAAAATTAAATTACAGTAATTACATTACTTAAACTTACGCATTGACTCGAGCAGCTATTTTCTCCCTATTCCCCAAGGCCCCCCCCCCCCCCCCCCCCCCCCCCCCCCCCCCCCCCCCCCCCCCCCCCCCCCCCGTTGCCATGGTGACTCATAATATCTGCACTCTATTGATCATGGCTTTTTATAGTAGTGGTGCACGCGCTTAACTCGGAGTCAACCTACTTAAAGTTGACTGAACTCACTCATTTCAGCTGTTCTGTAACCGAAAACTCAGAGTTTCCCATCTCAGAGTAAGTCAACGTCAGAGTTCAAGTTTAAACTCAGAGTTGGTTGAACCTCCTTTCTGAAACGGGCCCCTGGGCATGTCCAGATGTCGTTTCAGATAAGACTTGGGGTTTGCTGAATCTGTATTCAAGGCTGACATTAAGCAGCATTTCCACCTCATTGTCAGCGCACACGCAGAAATCCTTGTGTTTGTCATTTGCCATTGCAGAACTTTTGGCCATGTTTGTTTTTCCCCTTCTGTATAATGCTCAATACTCAGCCCTTGATGTTTTCGACGTCACAGTTTAGAACGTACTATCAGTGTGCTGCGGTGCTCATGTGAAGTAATGTAATTGGCTGACTGATGTCATAAATTTATCTACTGTGAATTTCTACAACACATTTCTTGCGTTGTTGTATAGTAGTAGTAAATCTCTGCAATACTGGTGACATTTAATGTCACCTGAACATCACCAAGATTTCGAGGGCTCTTATCCTAAGATGTACCAAAAACTATGATATTCAGTTAAATATATCAGTAGTTCATGGTATAGCCCATTGTTCCTGCTTTCGTACTAAAATCACCAACTTACACAGCTTTATACTTCACGTTACTTATCACTACAGACTTCTAATTAAATCACACGACGTCTGGCTAGCGTCGTTTATAATTCTGGATGTATTGGCGCCTCATTATTTCACTGAGTCCTTCCTTGTTTTCTCCTCTTAACCAGATCTGTTTCACACCCTGCGTCAGCCCTTCTACCCCACCACCTCACCCACTGCCCCAACCACCACTCCCTTATCCAACAGCAGTAGCAGCACCCAAACACAGGTACCAGTGCTGCTCCAGATCCACACACTTTTACACACAACTAGCTCCCGTCCTAATGTTTACAATTAAAGGTGGCATATCAGGCTCTAAAACAGGGGTGTCGAACTCTCTCGGTCCTTACATTCTATTAAGTGTCTCTAATACCTGTGTAGATACATGTTGAACTCTCCTGCAACTATAACTACGGAGATGTATAATTTACTTGGGACTATTCATTGTGTTAGATGGGTAATAGTAGAATAGTTTAAGTAAATATACATGTGTATCAACTTCAGCTTGTATAATTATAAACGTGTATACTGACAGTATTAGTGTAAGTGCATTTGTATAAAGGAGCTAGACTTCCTTTAGACCTTTTCTTTCCGAGTGTTCATATCGAGATATGCGTGACATATAATAAGTACATAAGAAATAGTGCATAAATCCTCAGTGATTACATTATAGATGCCTAAATACGTCACAGATATTTGACACACTTAATATACAGCGGGACCACACTCTTTACAAGTCCTCTAACCTTAACTTGTTTTAGTTGGCGCTTGAAATTGTAAATCATTTTAATATAAGAGAAGGATTGACACAGATTTGGAGTGGATCAACTACAAAGTATAATGCGTTGAGAAATGCTGTGTTGACTGTGGTTTTTGTTCACTCTTTTCATGGTATATTTCTCTTCCCAGACTTCGTTGTTATCTCCAATGAACTTGCCCACAGAACTGGCCATCTCATTGGCCCCGAGTCCTCCTACAATACCCAGTGAAGACAGCTCTGTAGGCCGTGCCTACCAACAGGACTACATGCCACTTTTCACAGAACAAATACCACCCTCGGCCCCCGTCATGCCACCCCCAGCCCCCCTCCCTCCTCCGCCCTCTCATTCCCTGCAGTGCCCGGCTGTTGGCGCTGCCCCTAGGAGCTCGTCTCCATCCACGGTCACACAGATTGGCCGTTCCTCAGTGACATCCAGCACCACTGCCACTCACAGGTCAACCTTTGCCCTTTCACCCAGGCCTTCTCGTCAAGACCAGTCTCTCCCATGTATCTCTTTGCCCCCCCAGCCTCAGAGCTTTGCCCTGCCACGCCCCATCCAGCCTGCTGGCTCTGCTAAAAAGAGCCGCCATGTACCCATAGTCCCTGCTACTCCAGTTCCATCACCTCACCTCATACTGACAGGTGAGTGCCTTTTTCCCGTTTCTCTTTCTCCCGTGGCTCTCGTCTCTCCCCCTTTTATCCTTGCTGCCGCTCACTGAAACACAGAACTTGTTAGCAGAATCCCGCACAGGTGTAGGCTCTTACCACTAGGCATCGCCCTCCATCCACAAACCTCTGCCTCCACACACTCTCTCCATGAGGATCAGGTGTTGGAGAATATACAGAGAATAAAAGTATACACTGCCTTGATCACTGAATTTAAATTAAATACATAAGGAGGTTGTCATAAGTCATCATGCTCTAATGCCCCCATGATGGTAAAATTCAGTTAACCAATGGTTATAAACAGTAAACATTTTTAGAAAGGTATTTATTTTTTTGCACCCCATAGTAGCGCTAATTTGTGAAGCTTAAATGCTAGATGTGCAGCCGTTCGGCTGTGTTTATTGAGCTTGCTCAAGTAGAGAAAGGGAATCTTGTGTGTCCAATAGAAACAGCATATGGACATGTAGAATGCAGGCCAAGCGCAGATAATGTTACGTTTCTGTTCACTCCGAAAGCACCACAAAACAATGAAAATATTCTTCAGCAGCCAAAAAAGGGGCCGATGCTCAGATCATACTGAGCTTTGCGGAGCCTAACAGCCTAACGTCGATGTTTTTCTCCAGGACCTGCCGGTGCTGTTCTCGTCACGCCGTCCCCTCTTAAAACCGACGTGGCCTCTACTGCTGGCGTGGTCATCACCTCGGCCAGTATTCCACGCGTAAGCCGCGTCTCTCATTATTACCTGTGTAATTAAATCATTCTAGACTGAGTTTTTCCAGACGTTTTGGTTTCTGTTAAAGGGAACGATCTATTCACAGGGGTCTGGCTTCCACATTCTCCCACCAAGTCAGAATTCTGCTCAGCACATTGTGCCTAAAGAGGAAACGACCTTATCCAGTAATAAGAACTCGACAGCTTGCACAGGTGAGAGCCAGTATTCCAATATTCTTCATTTTCACTTCAGAAGGCCAAAAGATCTGGGACCTGACTTCTGGACAAAAGAGTTGTTTGTTTTTGTTTTTTTTTTCGTTTCATATTTATTCTGTTACACACTATTTTTCAGCATTAGATGGGCGAACTTCTGGTCAAGGCTCACCTTTAGGGCCAGAGCAGGTGCCGAGCCCACAGTCCCCACTCAGCAGCACCTCATGCCTGGCCAAGAACGAGTCCAATCAGGTACATTTTCTTAGAGTCCTTATTTTAATTAAGTGTGTATTATGCTGCACGACCAGTGTCCAAACTAAATTTCATAGGTCCGTTAGCCACGTTTAGTGTTTTTTCTACATATGGGAGTTGATGTATGTAATGTTGCTGTAATGTGATATGAAATGTTAATTCTCAGCACCTGGCCATTGCTATGATTAACACTGGTTGTAAAGAAATAGCATTTTAGGGCCTTTTAAAGTCCACATCCGAGTCACATCTGTCCAGATGAACAGCACCACGGAGGAAAACACAGCAGGGCTCCATTCAGATGGACTGAACCCTGCATATGTGAAAGCACTGATTTAGTCTAATCAGCGATACCCACGTTCTACTTTCATCTCGGTTTTAGAGCTTATGTTTACAGGTTTTTTTTTTCTTCTCGTTGATAATGAGTTTGAACTTTTTCCTATGTTGTATAACTGTTTTTCCGTCTTGTCTGTTCTGTCTATTTTTAAACCAGAATCGTCGTGTGAAACACAAATCAGCTGAGCAGAAAAGGCGATCCAATATCAACATTGGCTTCAAGACATTGTGCAGCCTAGTTCCCTCTCTCAAATCACAGTCAAATGTAAAAACATGGATTATTTATTTATATTTTCACGCAGGTAGATATTGGCATTGGACCTTTGTTCAGGGATCTACATACCTGTGGGTAAACACAGTTGCATATTCGTAACGATACTTGATAATGTACCTATGATAACCTTGATTATCTTGATAACCGTATGCGATTTTTAATGACTTGCTAATTAGTCTAGATGGGCTTTCTCCATTTTATTTAAAGAAGATTGCTTCATTTAACAGCAGAATCTAACCATCAAAGCAGAATCTTCAAGCTGTCTGTCATATTTGCATACACACTGTGCTAAACGTGTTTGTTGTGTTAAACTATCCATTATATTGCCCTAAAAAAAAACGTATGAACTTTTTTGCATTTTACATCTAGAGAAACTTATTAACAGACTTAAATTACAGATACAATGGCTACCTTCTTACATTTCACAGCCTTTATCATCACCTCAGTATAACAAAGCAACTGACCTTTCGGTCTGTGGGCATTTCTGACTGCAGGGTTTTACTTCAAATGCCCACCAGGGTGCAGACAACAGTGTTAAATATCTCCTGTTACTCATTATTACTTATTCTACTTGCTCTACATGAGCTATGACACTGTGAAACAAGAATGTCTGAACATGGTGTGTGGCAGGAGTTAGCGACGTGACTTCTACATCACAATTCTCAAAGACATTTCTAGAAAGTAGAAAATATGCATCACGATACACAGGTTTGTTCACAAACTGACAGCAAAAACCTGTTTGCTGATTAATATTTATTTTATTTTTATAAGTAAAATTGTACAAAAATAATTATCATTTAAAAAGTACCATTAGCCATTTTGTGCCTAAATTATTTTTTTAAAAACCGTACACATGTGTAGGAATACCATGAAAAAGGATCAAATATTACACCTGAAAGTAAAAAAATTAAAAAATCTTTGTACACAAAAATTGTTCACAGTCGAGTCTAAAATAGAGCAATATTTTTGAACTAATAATGTTGGTGAAATTTGCACGGTTTAGGACTGTTACATGATATAGCTGATTTTGGAGGTAAACGAATTTAATGTAAATATAATATAAATAACGTGAATAATTACGAATATAAATCTGTAAAAGGGTTGTAACACTGAGCCCTCTCCTCTGTATTTGGCACACCAGATCAGCAATGCTACGACCCTTCAGAAGACGGTGGAGTACATCGGAAAGCTGCAGCAGGAGAGGCACCAAATTCAGGAGGAGACGAGGAGACTGCGGGAGGAAATTGAAGAGCTCAATGCATCCATAAAGTATGTGTGTCATTATTTTAACTGTCAGGATCCTAATTAAAAGCAAATACCAAAGTTGAATGCTTTCTAGTGTCCTTGCTCTTCTGAGCTGTACGTCCTTTCGCATCCCGAGCCTTTAAAATTAAGCGACTATCTTTTTTCTCGACATCTGCGTAACAGCGGCTCTTACCTGAACCCAGCAGTTGTTTTATAAACATGAGAATGTCTGCGATGCTCTAGTTCTTAGGACAAAATAGACCCTTAGATGTCAAAACACATCTGAAAATGTATATCATTGATAATGGATGTGTATGTGATGTCTTTATACTAGAGACCTCGCTGAAAGTGCACTTCCACTTCATCTAGAGCATCACTTCAAGTTAGACTTATTAAGCGTTACATTCTGTGACCTGGAAACCAATTTGGATGTGAACATGTTCATATTTGGTGCTAACAGCCAAAACTGTTTTCAGTTCGCAAGAAGGTAATGCTATATCATGACACTATCTTGAACGCATGACAGTTCAGACAGTTGATGACGCAGATCCGTTTTCATTACACCCATATTGGCAGAAACAGTGAAGCATGGAATTAGTTTGTCATTGTACAAAGATTTTTATTTTTATTTTCTTAAACAAGTTGAAGTTTGATCACTTAATTGTGGCTGGAGAATGTCAGTTTAAAAGCTTAAGCCTTAAAAGCAGGGAACAAAAAGAAGTGTCATATTTGTATGAGTTGCAGATAGTGTCATGTTTGTTTACTGTGAGGTGAAAGTAGACATTTCAAACGAGCCCTTAAACATGATTATGAGTCACCACTCTTCGAAATGGAGCATCAACGCTAACAGTATATTATAAAGTTAAACAGGAGTAAGTGTGTTGGACTGTGAAGTTCAGGTTCAGGCTCTGTTAGTTCAGCTAGTTCACATCTCACGTTCATCTGTGCAGTTTATGTCAGGAGCAGCTTCCAGCCACAGGAGTCCCCATTACACGCCACCGATTTGATCACATGAAGGAGAAGTTTGACGAGTATGTAAAGAACAGAACTCTGCAGAACTGGAAGTTTTGGATCGTATCCTTTTCGCACCCTGCCGCCTCCTTTTTTGCAGACCGAATAAAAATCTGTTTATGAAATGGATGAGATGTGTTTCTGTAGGTTGAGGAGCTGCAGGGAAATGTTGGGGTTTAGTGTTAGAAATGTTTTTAGAAGAATGGGGACGTCAGTAACACACATGCAGTAAAACGAAGTTTTATTTCGCCCATATTATCCGCATGGGGTGGTGAAAATCACCTGAATGCCTTTTTGTATGTGTGTGTGTGCATGCACGCACATATCCTGACCAGTGGACATGAGGCTAAGCGCCATCGGTGTGAATCTAGATTCACTGAGAACGCAAGCCACCACGTCACTCCACTATGTAGCAGACATTATTATGCTTGCTAAACATTAAACCAGATGGCTTTGTGTGTTTGAGGATGTTAGGATTGTTTTAAAGGCAACTTTAGCAGTAGTTCCCCTACAAACAGCTTTCCAGATAGTCCTAAATGTGTCACTTCCTCATGACACTGATGCATATTTTATCCAGGTGATTATCACTTTCTTTGGTGGTTAGCAGTTGCTAAAATAGAACATACACAATATGGCCAAAAGTATGTGGACACTTGACCATTACACTGATCAGTCATAACATTAAAAACCACTGACAGGTGGCATGAATAACAGTGATTATCTCATTACAGTGGAACCTGTCAAGGGGTGGGATATATTAGGCAGCAAGTGAACAGTCAGCTCTCAAAGATGATGTGTTAGAAGCAGGAAAAATGGGCAAGTGTAAGCGACTTTGACAAGAGCCAAATTATGATGACTGGATCAGAGCATCTCCAAAACGGCAGGGCTTGTGGGGTGTTCCCAGAATGCAGTGGTTAGTATCTACCAAAAGTGGTCCAAGGAAGGACAACCGGTGGACCAGCGACATGAACTGAAACACCGATTGCACCCCAGACCTCCTCACCCAACATCAGCGCCTGACCTCACTAATGCTCTTGTAGCTGAATGAACACACATCCCCACAGCCACGCTCCAACATCTAGTGGAAAGCCTTCCCAGAAGAGTGGAGCTCATTATAACAGCAAAAGGGGACTAAATCTGGAATGGGATGTTCAGCAAGCACATATATGGGTATGATGGTCAGGTGTCCATAAACTTTTGGCCATATAGTGTATATTCACAAGGATTCTGTGTTATTTGGAACCAAAGCTGACCTCACAAAAACTCAGTGAAAAGGTTTGAGGGAAAGACGGTTATATGGCAGAGCTATGACTGTATCATACGTCACCATGTGATTTTGTTGGAAGGTCTCGAAATGTGTGCGCACAGGCCCAAGAAGCTATCCAGGGTCCACAGAACCACAGTGTACATGTATACATACATGTAATAGATGTGTCATTCCTGAACAATTCTGTCTTTTTGGCTGAGTCACTACGAACATTGTTGTCAAACAGCAACAATTATTAGCTGTTTTTTTCATTGCTCATGCTGGTAGTTGTGTGACATACACAGCGGCATGATCAGGCTGCACATTTGGGCAAACCACGTATCTGAACGAATCGGTGAACAATTCTGAATATACATATTGTATATATTGAAGTATTTTCTTTAACAGTGCTCCTCCAGTTTAGCATCATAATTAAGCCTCTGTTTGAGTCCTTCAATGGCAACGTGTCAACCACCAACAAGAGCGAGTTGTGTGAGACCACCATGCAGTGGCTGGACCGAGACTGTGCACTGCCCGTCCTCAGACCCAGTAAGTTACGATGGTGATTATAGCTTAGTGTAATGCTGGCTTGTACAGTCAGGTCCGGAAGTATTTGGACAATGACAGAGGTTTTGTGATTTTGCCTTTATACACCACCACAATGGATTTGAAATAAAACAATCAAGATGTGATCGAAGTGTAGACTTTCAGCTTTATTTTAAGAC
>CM040998.1:3785887-3819220 GCA_022985145.1 Pangasius djambal
ACATAATTGTAAATATAACCATAATTTTAATACTTGGATGAAAATCCTTTGCAGTCAGTGACTGCCTGAAGTCTGGAGCCCATGTTCTCAAAACTCAAATTCTGAGTTTCCTCCCTGGAGATGCTTTGCCAGGCCTCACTGCAGCCACCTTCAGTTGCTGCTTGTTTGTGGGTCTTTCTGCCTTCAGTCTTGTCTTCAGGAAGTGAAAAGCAGCTCTATTGGGTTGAGATCAGGCGACTGACTTGGCCATTGAAGAATATTCCATTTCTTTGCCTTCAAAAAGTCTTGAGTTGCTTTCGCAGTATGTTTAGGGTCATTATCCACCTGCACTGTGAAGCAGCGTCCTATCAGTTTTGTAGCATTTGGCTGAATGTGAGCAGAGAGTATTCTCAGAATTTGAGTTTTGAGAACATGGGCTCCAGACTTCAATTTTCATCCAAGTATTATAATTATGGTTATATTAATAATTGTCACTTTGTCCAAATACCTTTGAGCCCCTGAAAATGGAGGTACTTTGCTGAAAATGGATGTAATTCCTAAATGGTAAATGCCATATTTTTGTGGAACGTCTTAAAATAAAGCTGAAAGTCTACACTTCGATCACATCTTGATTGTTTTATTTCAAATCCATTGTGGTGGTGTATAAAGGCAAAATCACAAAACCTCTGTCATTGTCCAAATACTTCCAGACCTGGCTGTATATGTCTCTTTTGTTCACATGAAAGTTATTCAGTAATTATGCAAAATAGTTGGCAAATATTTGTCATGTATAACTAATACAGAGATATTATAGCCGATGTGTCTGATATAGCTTGCTAGTCTAAGTTAAATGAGAGAAACAGAATGTCAGAAGGGTTGACCAAGCAGTCAGTGCAGCCCTACTCAGATCTGCACAGTTTTGAAGATGGTATTTTGATAATGAGGAGGATGAGCAACATTTTACACACTAATCAGACTGAATTCTAAGTGGGGCAGCACCAAATCCAGTCATCAAACTGTAGATCTGATGAGCTTCCCATAAATGATGAGAAGCAAGTGTAATGCACTTTCAGTAGGAATAGCTGAGTAATTGTCAAGTGCTGGTACTTGTGAGTGCTACACACCTTCACAAAGTTTTTCTCTTCTCTCTTTCTTTCCTTTCTTCTTACGTAACAGTGGTTTTAGGAACACTGAGACAGCTAAGCACCACCACGTCCATCTTGACGGACCCAACACTCCTTCCAGAAGAAGCTAAGCAGGCCGTTGTCAACTCCAGACACCACTCCTAGCCCTTTACTTGCTTTCAAATCATGATTTAACTTGGATATCTCTCGCAAAGGCCCAGCAGTACCGCAGGACATACTCAAGAGGCTCAAACGGACATTGTGATACCTTCATGTGCCGTCTGCTTAACTGATATTGCTCTACAGTCAGGTAAACAATAATAATAAAATGCTAGAGAAGTGTTCTTCCTTGCCGTCCTCAGTGATTTTATAGCAATAAGAGGGCACCATAGTTTTGGTTTTTAACAGTGTTAAAAGGGCTGCTATAGACATGATGGGCTTTGTTTTAAAGGGAAACAGAAGTTAAGTGCTAACTTCTATAAAAAGTTCAAAAGGGAATAGCCTTAATAGAATCCGCCAGTTGTAGCAAATGAATCTCAACACACTTGTTTGACAAATCAAAGGCAAAGCCCTTTGGTTTGTAATCCTTAAAATTATATTGTTTCGTTAAATTACTTTTTTTTTTTTCTTCTTTTATCCATTTTTTTTCTTTCTTTCATTTGAGAGGAGCAGTTTGAGGGTTAAGTGCCACACTTACAGTGGCTGTCTTCCAGTCCAAGGATTTGAACTCTCAGAACTCTCACTCTTCTGATCGCTGGCCTTGCAGTTGATTAAAAGTGTTTCTTGCACTACACCTTTACAGGACTTTGCTCATTCTAAGCCTTATAGAGACTATTTTTAAGCACTATTAACAGGTGTAGGTGTTTATATATATATATATATATATATATATATATATATATATATATATATATATATATATATATATATATATATATATATAAAATCTGGACATACAGTCTTTTCTGTCTTCCAGCTGTGAGATTTCTCCTACGATTAAGCTCCTTTGTGTCTTATTCTGTATTTTAGAGTATCAGTCATGTAAGATTTATTATTGCCTGTTCAGTAAAGGTGAGCCTTATATACAGCAGGGCTATGAGTAAGCTTGCTAAAATAATGTTATCGTATGTACCATCTTCACTTTTTTTTATTTGTGTGTTTGTAGTCATTATTCCAAGATTTAAAAAAAAAACAAAAAAAACACCACAACAGAGATCCAATGCTGTTTACTGCTGAATTGAGTGTGGTGGAATTTTCTAGACTTCACAAATGAATGTCTTACAGTGCTACAATCCTATATCATGTCTAGCAGCGCTGAATTGCATTTGCTCCTCAGGTGTTTCCATAACTGGCTGAAGAGTTAGGTGAAATGTATGGGTCAACAAACTGTATTCTGGACAGAATGTTTGCTTGAGATGTGTGTGAACCTGTCATTTCTCAAGTGTGTGGTTTGCAGGTTCTTCCCAATGGAATTAGTTTGAAAATAAAAAATCAAGACCAAAATCAGCCTTGTCAGTGATTCAGTAGGTCAAGTCAATGCCTGTAAATTCAGGTTAGATTGATGTATTGCTTCATACAGTTGGTGTGTGCCTTCATTCTCAGCAGAGGAAGCGCAGTAACCTAAATGCAAATAAACTGTAATGACTTGGTAGGCTGGTGTGTTTTACTAGGAAAAAAAAAAAAAGTCAAAGAAAAAAACTTCCCATATTGGCTGGCCAAGACGTATAAATTTAGAATTCTTTATAACTACCAAGAAAAGACAGCATAAAATAATAATTATTTATAATTATAATTTATATTTATAATCACCTCTTTTATCTCTTTTATCTAGATTTTTCAGTCTCTATCAGGAATTTAAAGTCCTTCATTATTTTATTACATTCAGAGGATTAGACAAGTCTGTAACAAGACGCAATATATTTTTCTGGTTGTCTCGAGTGTATTTTAGATTCATCATGCCACTGTGCCTGTTTCACTGAATGTTGTGTTTCAGATATAATATCTTTAAAAAGAAAAAGAAAAAAAAAAAAGGTTGTGTTCAGAATTCAACCCTGTTATGAATAACCTGGATGTTTAATATACAAGAAATAACACTTTCAAACACAAATGTGGTTTAAAAAATGTTTTTACTTTGTAAATACAGGAATATTTAAAGTTTGTAACAGAAGTGCCAATTAAAATCCAACTAAATAAATAAATTATATAAATAACTATTATGAATTCATAATAAGTAGATACCAGTAAATTAACAGTCCTATCTGGACAGCCATTGTTTGAGAATTCCTAAAAGGCTCATCACCTTGCAGTGTTTCTCATAATCTCCATCGCTTTCCTTAAAGGCCGCGTCACAGTTCTTCACTTCAGGCTCAGACTTGCAGACTTCTTTTTGAATGCTCTGGAGGAACTGGTTGATTGCTTCAAGCTTTTCAGTCACAAGCGTCTGAATGTCCAAGTCAGTCGCCTCAGTAAGGTAAGTGCCAAGGATGGAGACAAGCTCACAGTCAGAGATATCGTTCTTCAGGCCGGTGAGACACCCGATGGTATGGACCGCCTTTGACTTCTTGTGTTTACAAGTTGATTCACTGTGCTGGTTAAAAACACGCAGATCATCAGTGATGGCAAAGGAAGTAAATTCATTGTCATTTATATTTTATAGCTAGCTTGAGCAGTTAAATTGGAAAATTCATGATAAGGGTTAGATCACGTCAGCTATCCCTGACTCCCACAACTACAGCGTTTGTACACAGTCTATGAAAAGCTGGTTAAATTAGTTACTCACCAGGGCTTTTTGCGCTTCATGAACTATCGATGACATTTCACGTTTTGCTTCTCTCATAGGAGCGGTGTACATGGCTTCGGTTATGAGAAGTAGTGTGAATAATGCTGTAAGAGAGGAAGGCCAATGAATGTTTCTTTACAAATGAGAATCTAAATCTAAATCTAAATGAAAATGTTTAGCCCGGAAGACAATGTTTGGCAACATTAGAAGAGTTGCATTTAAAACTGAAGAACCATTTTACAAATATGTGACTAATTTGTTTTAGAAAATTAGATAAAAGTCAAACATTCATTTGAATTAATCTTTTCACGGCTACAGATTTATTTCAGGCCTTCCATGTTACTTCTAACAGAAAGCAATGTATTAAATAGAAGATCATACATGTTAATGTATGATAACCGTGTCCAATTTTCTTCCTTTCAGAAATTCAGTCAAACATGTCAGATTGCTGTGAAAAAGCATGGCCCCTACAAAGTATATCAGTGTACACTTACCAGTAGCTCGGAGATTATTTTTGTCCGCCATTTTGAGATGCAATGCCGCCGACGTGCTTTAATTTGCTCAGGTCTGCTTGAAGGGATCCCCTCTGTATATAAGCTGTTTTCTTGCTCATCACCTTTGATAACATCTACAAGGTGACAGATTTTTGGCTGCTTGGGATTTTTTTTTTTTTTCTTTTTTCAATTTTCACACATATGTGACACACTACAAAAAATGTGGGTTCTAGGAAAAAAAAAAAAAAAAAAAAAAAAAGCGTGTAACGGTCAGAATTCAGGGCTTAATTCCAAGTTTATACGGTATTTCAGGTCAGGTGTTGCTGACACTCAGTTTTTAAATGAGTGCTTTTAATATAAACAATCATAAGAGCAATAAAGATTGCTGTAATGTAATGAACAATGTCTGCAGCTTAAACTGAACCTCATAGACTTTGTAAGGTATTGTGAACTGTCAAAGAACTGGTGAGAGTGGGGACTCTAATTAAAGGAGTTAGACCTGAGATTAATTGGTATGCACATTAACGGTAAGGCTAAGAAAAGACAAACAATATTTACCTTCTTTGTTTTAAATACTTTAAAAAATTCAAAAATCTTCTGTTTGTCTCCAATTTTAAATGGAAAAAAAAAAAATCCCAGATTTTCAATGTGGTCTCAGACTTTTGGACCCCACTGTATGTCATAGATCTGAACATGCAGCCACCAGGATCCAGCCAATCCAATGCGCTGTCCTTTCTATTCGCATAAAGACTTCTGTGTTGCATGCCTTAGCGGGCAGTGGGGCAGCATGGTGGCACAGCAAGTAGCACTGCTGCTTCACAGCTCCAGTGTTCATGAGTTATTTTGTGTTATTAGCAAATAACCACCCTGCAACCAAATTCAGCAGAAAAGCATCTCTGAATGCCCAGTACATTCAACTTTGAGGCACATGAGCTACAACACCAGAAGACCACACTCAGGTTCCACATCAGTCACCCAAGAACAGGAATCTAAACCTAAGTGGACACAAGTTAACTGAAAGTATATAGACATTGGTGATGTTTTTTTCCAATCTTCAACCGTCTTCACCATTTTTAGAGGGCCAAGCACAGAGGGTACGTATAGGCACCCTTTTTTAAATTATATCTTTTCTTATTCTACTACTTCTTCTTCTGGCTAGGGTGTCTATGGCAGCCCATAGAACCATCTGGTAAAAAGTTGTGAAATTTGGCACACTGATTGGGGAGCGTCTAAAGAATGTTCTGACCAAATTTGTGCCAAATGCTGCCAACACTTTAGCACCACCATCAGGTCAAGGTTGGGCCTAATTTGGAAGTATGTTGATGGGCATAACTTTTGAACTGTGTCTCCAAAATTTAAAAGCCTCCCTGGATTGCCTGGGTTGAGTTCAGCGCACACTATCACGTCAATTTATGCCTAATTAGATTTTCCGCCATCTTGGATTTTGTCAAAACTTTTTTTTGCTACTCCATCTACAATTTTTTTCCCAAACACCACCAAATTTGGCACTTGTCATCTTCAGAGTAAGCCTCACAAAAGTTCTCAAAAAAATGTTGATACTCCAAACGGTTTGCCCGTAATGGGCCAATGAATCTGACAGCAAAGCCTCCAAACAGGAAGTGAGGCTCTATCTCAGCAACAACTTTGCACACTGACACAAAACTTGGTGGGAATCGTCATGACTTGCGGCTATGCAACAAATTTCGCGCCACCTACTGGTTAAAAGTTATAATAACCTGCTAAAAATGCTTACATCTAGCTGCCATGTTTGCTCTTCCTCCTCCACATTTTGTCTAGTCTTCACCAAGTGTGGCTCACACCATCTTGCGTCCTCTTTGTTTGAAAACAAAATTTTCAAAGGAATTCATACCCGCTCTCCTATAATGTGCTGACAAATGCAAAAAACAGGATGTGAGGGTGTATCTCAGCAGTGCATCTACATATCATCATGAAACTTGATAAGTATCTTCAGGTCCATGCTCTGAATGTAGCCAAGAAGTTTCCTGACTGCATCACCATGTGGTCGAGAACTGTAACAACTGTAATTTTTTCGTTGTATCATTTGAAGAATTTGTGCTAAATTCACAGTTCTTTTTTCCTATAATACCCTGGAGTACGCTGAAGCGAGCGCACACCAGCATCTGAAATTCAAGTGTACTTCCTGTCGACCATCTTGGATTTTTATCAAAAACTTTTTTTTGCTACACCTCCTACAAATTATGTCCAATCAACACCAAATTTGACATACATCATATTCAGAACAACCTGGACAAAAATTCTCAAAAGAATGTCGATATTCCGGTTTGCCCATAATGTGCCAACAAATCTGATGGTGAAGTCACCAAACAGGAAGTGAAACTGTATCTCAGCAATGACCTTGCACACTGACACATCTTGGTAGGCATCTTCAGGACCATGCCCTAAGGCTATGCTTCCATCTAAGTGCCATTTTTGCTACTCCTCCTCCTACAAATTTTGTCCAATCTTCACTAAATTTGGCTCATATCATCTTGAGACCTGTGTAAACAAAAGCTATCAAAGGAACTTTGATTCCCTAGGGTAAGCTGAACTGAATGCTCATCAGCATCTGAATTTCAAGAGTACTTCCTGTTTGCTAATTTGAAATTCATCGAAATTTGTTTCATGCCTTACAAAAGTTATCAAATGATTTTTGATATTTTATATAGTTTTCCATATTTTATATACTTGCATTCCTTTGCCTAAAGTTACGGTTCTGCTTTTCTGTTATTGCTTAGACAACAATTTTAGCTTGTCTGTGAATGTGCGGCTCACCGAGTCTGGATGCTTGGACCCCGAAAATGTTTAATTTTATTTAATTGTCAGTCTGTTTGTCCTTGATATCTCTGATAGTTCAAGCTTAGGTGTCACAAAAAGGCTACCAGAGTTCAGGTTTACTCTCAATATTATGGCCCAGTGATATCTCTCTTCCAGTTTTGTTTAAGTGATGAAAAATAGAAACTCCTAGGGGAAATTCCTAAATTTACATTTTACTTTTCATTTAACTGTTGAAGTCCAGGGACCATACTCTGATTCATTCTGTTTAGCAGTACTGATTTCTGTGGAAATGATTTCTCCAAAGATTGTTAACATTGGTTATCAAAAAGTGTACTGCAGTATTTTCTTGTCACTTCCTTAGATGCTTCAAGAATATCAATCTAAACCTTTCTAACCCTAGAAAACAGATTTTGACAGTGTGCTTGGTTGCATCAAGTGCTAAAGGACCTTTCTTCCCTATACATATATATGCTTTGGCAGGCCCATATATATATATATATATATGTACATATGGGCCTGCCAAATTTTGAGAACATGGGCTCCAGACTTCAGGCAGGAAGTCAAAGGATTTCCATCCTAGTATTAAAATTATGGTTATATTTACAATTATGTCACTTTGTCCAAATACCTTTGAGCCCCTGAAAATGGAGGCACTTTGCTGAAAATGGCTGTAATTCCTAAATGGTAAATGCCATATTTTTGTGGAACGTCTTAAAATAAAGCTGAAAGTCTACACTTCGATCACATCTTGATTGTTTAATTTCAAATCCATTGTGGTGGTGTATAAAGGCAAAATCACAAAAACTCCATCATTGTCTAAATACTTCTGGACCTGACTCTGTGTGTGTATGTGTGTGTGTGTGTGTGTGTGTGTGTGTATATATATATTTGCCTTCAAAAAATAATGCTAATGATACTGAACAGAATTTTGTTAAACACATACTAAGTATAAAGCAGCAATATTCAGATGATTTTATCAGTGTTATTTCTGATCTTTCATGGGTATGGGCAATAGGAAGAATATGCGTAAAATATTCACTGATTCATGATATGGAAAGGAACAGATCTTGTCTACAAAGTAAAACTTCCCCATTCTTATTAAAGCGTCAAGCTGAGATAAGAGTGATCTGTCAGGCATAACGGCATTAGTGTTAATGTTAAGCAATATAGTTAATCAGCACTCTGCCAGCAAACATCAAGTGTGGGGGAATTTACACACCTCACTTTATGTGCACAAATGAGCTTGCACAAATGAGTCTTTTGGTTTTATACGTAAAGCTTTCACCAAAAAGGGAGGCAATATCAAAGACCAGCCTTGTTGCTGCACTGAAGTACATTAACAATTTTTATAAGTGACATTTGCAGGTAAAATCAAATTTTACAATATATTTGTTGATTCCTTTGTACAATACATGTCAGTGTACTTACTTGTAATGTTCTTTGTTTCTAGATGAATTCAAGAATTTCACCACTGCCCCTGGTTTTTCAAAACCGCAAAGCACGTTGTTAAACAGCAATAAATGAGAGATTGACACACGTTCCCTTGCATCATTTAAAGAAATGTCGAAGTAATATTTCACAACATTTTGCAGTTCACATAGTCTTCCACATGTGCTGTATGGAAAATCTGGCTCAGCACTACATGGATGGCACAAGCGAACTGGCTGTATATGACCTCATATAACATTAAGCAAACTCACAACTAAGAAACTGCACAACATCCCAAAAGTATGTTTATAGCTTAAAAACATTTCAGGTTATGTGAACCATCGTTGTGTCCAGTGTGTTGCATAAGATTAATTTTAATAGCCAAGATCTTTAGTATTTCAGCCCTATTGAAATTTGCAAGAAAATAGCTAGAAAAAAAAACATCTTACTCTGAGAGCAGTAATGAAGAATTGAATGTTAACAACCTGTCTGTAAATGTGTAGAGGAGGCCGGTGATGATTTGTAACTTTTTTTTTTTTTTTTTTTTTTAAAATAACATTTCTGTGTGTAAACTCGAGCATTCAAAATGTGAAAAAAGTATCTGTATGTGTGGACTATTACATATTCTAGCGGTTATCTCTGTATCACAAACAAACAATGAAGGTTTTAGTGGAGAAATGTTTATAATTTACCCCATACTATGAGTTAATTGCAACATAGACTGGTGGGTTAAATGTAATGTTATGAAATAATCGAAGACATTTCATTCAACATTTCAAAATATTCAGCATTTGAACTGTGTGTGTGCTTGAGTGTGTGAGACATTTGACAACTCAAATAATGTTACAGCTAACCCAGACTGTGGTAGTCATGAACAAGGTTACCTCACAGCTAACTTACAACTTGCATGAACAATATTTACATAGATACATAATAAACATTATTTAAATTTGATTAATTTGATGACAAAGAAGGCAATCCTATCACATTAAAATGGATTTTTTTCCCCCTTTATAAAATTTCCCAAATTTCCCCTTGGGGATCCATAAAGTACTCTATCTATCTATAAATCTGGCTGTGTTTGCTACAGGATGCTGCTCACATGTAGAATAAGGCCTAAACTGAAAATGTGGAGAGTGAATGATGTGAATGATGATTGGTAGCTTGTTTGTGAGTTGAGAAATCAAAAGTACGACCCAGTGTTACAACCATCCCCAGTCTCCCCGACTTCTTTTACCCACACAAACAAACAAAGGAATTCTATGGGTTGCGATCCACAAAGGTCTGTAAGTGATGCAGTGAATGTTATATAGATCTATATAGATACAGATTTCTCAAGTCTTTTGCAGCCTTTGATGGGAAAATACATTTCACAGACCTCTTCTGAACATAATCCATCTATTCAAACATTAGCCTCATTATTTAAAGGTGTACAATAACATTTTGGCTATTTATTTCTGCTTTGGTGTAAAAAAGAATTGAAAAGCAGGATCAGTAACCAGATAAGCTTTCGCAGGAAGACAAGGCTTGGTATGTCAGGTGAACAGGTCACCACTGAATGCTACTTCACATCGAGTGACTGTTTTATGTGTGCTTATATGATAGAGTCCAGGGGCCTCATTTATGAAGAGTGTGTAAGCACAAAAATTGGTCTGGAATGTGTGTACGCATCTTGCCATGCAGAAGCTGTGATTTATAAAGAAATACTTGCGTAGAGCCATATCTAAAATTTTAGAAACAGTGGGAAATTAATGAAATTCTTATGAAATTGAATAAATTTTAGAATATGTAGAGAATTACAACTAAATGTGCAAGTCATCTCTTTCACACATTACACTTCATATTGGATTATGCAGCTCCATAACAACTGCATATAATCTGCCTGGACATGAGAAACATTCAAGCATAACAGCATTTTTATGAGTTTATTTATTTGTGTAGACTGGTTAATTAGTCCGTTTCTGTGTATTGATATTTATTGCTCCAATTAACTATTTGTAGTGTACAGTTTGTTTAATCCCCTGTATGAATGAAATAGTATCTTGTTATTTATTCATATTAATTGTGGGTAATTACAGGCTGCCAACAACTATGAGTAATTTCACACATTCACAGATCTATTAATAGGCTATAACACAATGGCTTTCTGGTATTGTTAAAAGACCACGCCAGTGGAACAATCAGGCAAGAACGTGTTGTCCCAAAATGTCCCGAGTTGTCCCAAGGTTTAGATATTCCAGCCATGATTAAGCTCCATCATGTCAGCTGTATTGGTTGGCATAATTATACTGACAAGCAGGTACATCAGAGTTCCTTACAATGGATGAACAGGCCAACATTAAAGCATAATTTGCAACAATGTCCAGTTTCCCAAATGTAATCAGAGCAAACGACTGGACTCATATTGCTATAAGGGTGCCTAGAGAATTTCATCAATTGAAAGCAGTTTAATTCTATAAATGAACAAGCTATTTTTGTTACCAAACCCACATAGTGCAGAGAAGAGATGCTACAATGATATGCTTTCTCTCGCACATTCAGACTGCATTAGTGGCCTGCTTAAAGGATGATGGCATTGGCTATATGCGACAGGTGGGAGACTGCTATACCAACCAGAAAAAGTATGGATGTGTTATTTTTCTGCAGCCATGCATGACTTTAATGTCCCTGGAGTACCATACTCAGTTGCTAAATTGGTACTGGGGGGTTTCACCATGCCAGTGATCTGCAAAATATTCGTTAGATTGTGCTGTCAGTCACTGGTGTGTGCTCTCCAACACTTCACTCAATTCACCCTACCTGAACCATTTATCCACTTTGGGGGAATCTCTGTGGTTGGCGTACCATGGGAACAATGGGGGCTGGTAGGGGAGGACACATTGGAACAGGGTGAGCTGAGTGGCGAGTTTTGATCAAATCTGCCCAAGGGAGGAATCGAGCCCAATCTTCTAGGTTGTCAGCAAGAATCAGCCGATTTCTTGGTTCACTCTCTCTTAGCTTGGGGGTGATAGCCTGATGTAAGGCTGACCAACACACCCGGTTTCTCCATAAAGCTGCTCCAGACTCGTGATGTAAATTGAGACCCTCTGTTGCTCACAATGTCCCTCGGAATGCCAAAGTACCTGAATACCTGGTTAAAAATGATTTCGGATTTTTCAAAGGCTGAGGGCAGTTTTGGTAGTGGGATCAGGAGTAGGCAGCTCGAGATTCTGTCTATGATGACCATGATGACAGTGTTATCTTGGTAACCTGGGAGGTCAGTGATGAATTCATCTGCCATGTGTAACTATGGTGTGGTGTTGGAGCAGGCTATTTCTTGGTCACTGTCCCACATAAGTGCACCTATGAAGCATGACTCTGGGAGAATTAGTTCCTCGCTCAGGGGAGCTGTTTGGAACTGTGAGAGGGAGTCTGCTTTGCTGCTTTTGGAACCAGGTCAGTAAGAGAGGCTAAACTGGAACTTGGAGAAGAAGAGGGCCCATCATGCTTGGTAATTTAGTCTTTTAGCCATTTTGAGATACATCCTACAGTTATGGTCTGTAAAAATGACAAAGGGGTGTTTTGCCACATCCTGCCAATGGCACCATTTCTTTAGGGCCAGCTTGACAGCAAGTAGTTCCCAGTTACCTATGTCATAATTTGTCTCAGTGGGGGAAAGTTTCCTGGAGAATGCCATAGAGTGCAGCTTGGGTCTGTCTCCAAACCTCTGCGACACCACTGCACAAACCCGTTTCAGAAGCATCAACCTCAACCATGAAGGTTTTGAAGGGTTTAGGTGTTTCAAAATGCGAGCTGTGGTGAAGGCCTCTTTGAACTGAGTGAAAGATTGTTCAGCTGAAGTGTCCCTCCTTGGCCCCTTCCTCAGCAGTGAGTGGGTGAGGGAGCTCATGATAGAACTGATGCCCCTGTTGAACCTCCTGTAGAAGTTGGCAAAGCCTAGAAACCTCTGTAGGTCTTTGACCTCGACCTTGACTGGCACTGGCCATTCTTTGGCAGCAGTGACTTTGTTCTGATCCATGAGCACTCCCTCTGAACTGATGATGTACCCCAGGAACAAGACCTTTGACACATGGAATTCACATTTTTCACCCTTGACATATAAGTTGTTCTGGAGAAGGTGTGTCAGTTTGAGTTTACATGAGTCCCTAGGCAAATAGATCAAAACGTCATCAATATAGGCTATCACTAATTTACCAAGCATGTCCCTGTGCATATCATTGATAAGGCACTGGAATACAGATGGCATGCAAGAGAGCCCATACGGCATTACACAATACTCATAGTGACCAGAGGTGGTGGTGCTAAAAGCTGTATTCCATTCATCACCTGTTCTGATATGGATGAGTTTGTAGGCACTGCACAAGTCCAGTTTAGTGGAGTTGTTCCAATGCCATGTGGTCTAGTGCCAGGGGATAATGGTACTTTATAGTTATTTGGTTCAACCCATGATAATCAGTGCAGGGCCTGAGACCACCCCCTGTTTTCTCCACAAAAAAGAATGAATGGAGAGGTCTATGAGTGAATCAATACCAGGTCATCACGACATGCAATCTCTCTGAGTATGGAACAGTTCTTGTATTGCTGGTAGGCTGCTTTGAACACTGGCTTGTTCCATCTACTGTTGGGAGACAAGTGTTCTGAATTCCAATGCGAATTCGGTGGCACTACATTTGCCCTTTTTGAGAGGCAGGAGCTGCTCTCCCAGCTCCTTAGGAGATCCTTGCCCTTAGATGAATGCTTTGAGTTCAGTGAAGCCATAAGAGTTCAGAGTGACCAGAATGCTGTAGCCCAGATTAGTGCTTTGTCTGTGAGCAGGTTGATAAACTGGGTGATTTTGGGTTGCTTGGAAACTCCATCTTGACCAGAGAAATATAGGGAGCATTGAAGCAAGAAACCTTTACCTAGAGCTGGGTCTCCAGAGTACTTGACCAGGCATGAACAATAACCAGATAAACTTGCATGGGAAAACAAGGCTCGGTATGCCAGGTGAACGGTTCAACACTGAGTGATACTTTGTGTTGAGTGACTGTTTGGTGTGTGCTTATATAGTGTTTGTGTATAACAGCATCCAAGTGTGTTAGATCAGTAATCAAGTACACATTATATCAGCCCAAGAGCGCTTTGAGTGCTCAAACAAACTAGGCATGAAAATGCCCTAAAATACTGAACAGTAATCACTCATCTTCTGATCTTTCCCCACTATGGCACGACCCTATGTACCAAATCAAAAAATAAAACCATAATATTTCATGCATGGAAAGAGAGATGAGTGACCACTTTGGAATGTCTATTCAATGGCAGCTTCTCCATGACCTTCGACCAGTTGCAAGAGAAATATAACTTACTTTACTACTGTTTTTCAATACCTTCAACTGAAGGAAATCATGAAAAAAAAAAAATAACTATTTCCACAATTTTTAATCTTGTTCCCCTGAGCCTCGTGAGAAACCCAGTCAAGTCAAATCAAGAAAAATATCACAAATACATAAAATCCTATTAAATCATGATGATCCTCCTTCCCAATAGACAAATGATTATGGGTTCTGAACCTGGAGCATACAGTAAGAAATTGGCAAACCATATTCAACAATATATTGTCTATGGCCTGCAATACTAAATCTCAGTTAATACAAAATGAGATTTTACACAGGCCACATCTCACCACACATCAATTATACTGCATGGGTTTTAGCAATAGCAACAAAGTTAGACACTTCCCAGCTTGCATAGATGATTACTTTCATGCTCTCTTGTCATGTCCATACATCCAGTCCTTCTGGTCGGAGGTCCTCAGCATCAGCATCCAACACTGCCCCTCCATCACATCATTGGGTTATCTATCATCACTTCATATACTCCAACAGTACCACCCAACATCATTAACAATAGCCGAAAAGACAGAACTAAAATTTCCTCCCTCTACTGGCGTAACCTCTTAAAAAAACACTCAACATGTGTTGAAAACCTTACAGCAGCCATTAAAAACAGGAGCAAATCATATTTGTGACCCCAGAAATAATGCTATCACATTTATCTCATTTTCTTTTGTTGTTGTGTACTGTCCTCTCTTTGGTCGGTCTAACCACTGTGTACAAGTATCCCCTGCTCTTTTATATATTTATGTGTCCAATTAAAAAAAAAAGTTAAAGTGAGATGAAATTTTCAAGTGTTCAGCCATTATGTGTAACTTCTGTTTCCACTATGCAGGTTTCTCTTGTTAGTTCATACAACTTTGGTGTTAGCTGTATGTATGGGTCATTAGTTGTACACTTCTCCCTGAAAATGCTGTCCAAACAATGGTTAGTTCAATAGACAGAGTTGTTAATGATGAACACTCTAAGGTGTCAAATGAAAGTCTTTCTCTTCCTTCAATATGCTGTTGGCATGATTTGCTGGATGGTGACATACAGTATGAATGTAAGCTGGGCTTTCAATATTTTGTTAAAAATCTGCACCTTTAACTAAGAACAAACAATTAACAAAAGGCTTGACTAAACAAATACGTTTTCAGCCTAGACTTGAACACTGAGACTGTGTCTGAGTTCTGACCCCTAATTGGAAGGCTTTTCCATAACTATGGGGCTTTGTAAGAAAAATCTCTGCCCCCTGCTGTGGCTTTCATTATTCGAGGTACTAACAAAGAGCCTGTACTTTTTGATCGAAGCAGGCGTGGTGGATCATAAAAAAGCCAAAAAGTTTGTTTAGGTAGTGTGGCACAAGATGCAGTGGGCTTCTCCACGAGCTCTCTGTTTTCAAGAAAATCTGTAATATCATAATACATGAAGAACGTACTTAATAGCCTGTAATGTAATACACCTGCATAGATCAGCTTAACGCTTTGATAAGCAATGCTCTAATGAGCTTTGCTTACATAGTACCATATTGTTACATTTTGAAAAGCACTTAATGAATGTACCTTGATTATCCTGAAGTGGTGCACATCTTTGAAAAATTAAAAAGTAAAATCATCTAGTGAGTCATGCTTTTTTTTTTCCTCCCAAGTAGACAAATTATACAGTTAATTGTATATCATTATATTTACATCCTATAGTATTAATACAGTAGCACCTGTAGAGTTAAGAAATGACACTGAGAGTTCATATGTAACACTGCACACCAGTGTTCAGAAAATGTAACACTGCTTAGTGTTGAGCAGTGCTAACCTTGAGCTTTCTACAGAGTCAAAATGAACTCTAATTTTTTAAACTGCCAACACTTTTATAAGTAATAGTAATAATACTGTGCCAACTGGACCCATATAGACACTTTTAAACTGTTGACATTAACACTGATAGAGCTTTTCTGTGTATGCTGTCTTTGCTGTGTGATATTGAGTTAACCCACAGTGCAAAGTACCTCCCAAAAGAAAGAATGGAGTTATTAACAAGGAACATGAACTAGACTGGCTCATAGTATGAAGTGCTGTAGGTGTGGTCGGAGCCAGAACCAAAATTTTGTTCCAGACTTCTTACTGTACAATATAAACTTGAGAAGAAAAAAAAATTGCAAAATGATTGATATCTTAAGTGTCGTTTTATCCTTTTTTCTTCTTATGAGTTTATGAGCTTATGAGTATGTCACACTGGGGAAAACACTAGCATTAGTCAACTATCATGGAAAAACCTAGAATGACTCTTAGGTCAGCTTTGAAAGCCACCTGTCACTACTGAGTCCCCTTTGTTCCTCTTTTACTCATGAACTCCTTTTTGTACATGCGTGATGCAGTGTGTAGCAGGAGATATGTGAAATATGTGCATATGAATAAACAGTAGGGTCTGAAAGTCTGAGACCTCTAATAACCACCGTTGGATTAAATAGAAATCTTTCTGAACATCATACACACAATTTGGTTGTGCACCCAATATTTAATTCAAACTGAGATAGTCTCTTACCACAGCGAGAATGCTAGAAGTTTTTCTTTTTTTAAGAATTTGACAAATGTTTGTTAGTTTTTCATAATTGTTGGCTATGAAGCTATTATTGGGTTAATTTGATTGCTTTGATTGTTAATAGAATAAAATTCTAGTATTATAAGTTAATTCTACACTAGCAAGTTGGGTTATAATGAAAATATTGTACCACTAGGAAGTACACTACATCAAATGAATTGCTTGAGAAAAAAAAAAAAGCAAAAGAAAAGCTCTACCTGAGTCATCTGGCATATTTAGACACAGAAAATACTGTACTTCAAAAGTATCAGTAATCAGAATATCAAAAGGTAAAGGAATGAAAGCCATGATAGGATCTTCACCAATATCACTTCACCGGTATCACAGGTATGTCCAGATTTTCACTGCCTTAAAATACTTCACAGTGAATTTTGAAGCATGGAAGTAAAACAGTCCTTTCCTCTGTAGAAAACATGTAACACCAAAAGACCAATCCTGGCTCATCTGAAAAAATAATTAAATGTTTAATTTTAATGTTTGATTGAATTGTAATTAATTGTAATAGGAATACATGACATATTTGAATGACAAATAACATGTCATTCAGGATGCCTTCCTCAACCGACCTCTGCATGAACTGCTTAGCATGCAGTGCTTCAATGGCCTGTGTTGCAATGTTCTCAGAGGAAGCAACAGAGCTGATCTTCCCAGCCCTATTTAGCTCTTTTGCAAATATGAGCATAAATGTCTCTTCTACTGTGTTGCAGAAGCATCCTGCTCTAATACATGGGAATTACACTTACATCTACAGGCACATCTTTTTTCACCAAACGGCTCTGCTAAGCATTTTACACTTTGTCCAGAAAACTGAGTAATTGAGTAAACCTCCCCTGGAAAATGGATGGACACTTTTGAATTGAAACATTTATTTAAAATCAATGTGTCATATTTTAATAGCCTTAATTAACGAAATGATTTATAAAGCCATAACTGTCTCAGAAAAACAAACATGACAGAAACGTTTAAATATACAGATCTTAAAGTAATGAGATGGAAATTAATCTTCTATTATGTCTTGAGCTGGATTAATAAGGGCAATAACAACATTTGGCATTTCTAACGTGATTCTAGTTTCAGTATACAGTAAATTCACTCTTACAGCACCTCCATCAGGCCCGGTTTCTAATGCAAGCACAAGAAGTGATGGAAGACAGTCATGTAACTGACACAATCATTTAAGTCTCCTTTTATTATTCAGTCATTCTTCATAAAGAATATTGTTCAGTAGCTATAGAGGAACTAGCACACAGTTACAAGAGTAAGAAATGTGCAGTAAGTCTGGGAAGCTCCTGGGACCTTTATGGAGTAAAGCTGTATACTTGGAGATCACAGTTAAAACTGGTCATTTGACATGACTCTCACTGCCAGGCTCATAAAACCTGAAAAGTCACAGTGACATTTGGAGAGGAGAGCGCTGTGGTCCTGGAGAGAAAAAGAAAATCGAGCAAGCCAAGGCCGCATTAGTAAGATTGCTGAGGAAAATAGAAGCCACTGTTGCTCCAAAACTGCATGAAAAAAGATTCAGTGAGTAATAAGCAACACAATTAACCCAAAAAAATGATATACACACATTAATACTAGATTCAAAACACACAAGGGCATGCCCATTATATAAGCTACTTGTTAAAACTTTATTTAATCCAAAACAAAATAATCATGTAGTTCAGAGAACTGAAAAAACTCCCATTGTAAGTTGAGCATACTAATCTTACTGAGATAGTTCGACCACATACGTTAATAAAACCAATGATAAATGAAAGTGTTTAACAGTAGATATTAAATTGTCACCTTTGTTCATTTGCAGTGAGGGGAAAATGGAAGTTTCATGCAGTATGTAACTGTGGTTCTGCTACTAAGGTTTCCTTCCAAGTGCTCATTTCCTTGCCAAGTACAAACAGCAATGTTTGTAGCTGCCTCATGACCACTCCATGTGGCTAGTCTATAAAACAACCTCACTATATTGCACGTTCATCCTCTGGCCATGCTCATCACCCTGACTGATCCAGGTGGTCCTCCACTTAGTCGTAGAATCATGGTTACATACTGTACATAATCTTCTATCCGTCTTCCTTATGCTCTGGAGTTTTGTTTAGTTTATGCATTCCAAGTTGCAAACAAAAGGCTGTTTAATAAATGTACTAAATAATCAGTTAGGCGTTTGTTCAACAGTTAGGTATTCGATCACTTGCATCATGCTATGAACATTAAAATGTTCCAGTGTTGGGGTACCGGTACTCCCGACCGAGCTGGGAGATCTCTCTTCCTGCTCCAGGGCCTGAGCAGATAAGCCTTCTGTCTGCTTCTCTTCCTACGCAGCAAAGGAGCTAATCATTTTTCCATGGCTCCATGTCCATGTTCGATACTCACTTCACTCCTGTGTGTGACAGTGCAGAGTCATAGAGAGATGATATTAACAGTAACATCTATATCTACTACAGTTAACAGTACTTCAGTATACCGCAGGGTGTGCTTTGCATGCTGTTATCAGCATTATATTGTAGTTAGTGCAGGGTTCTTGGAAAAGATGCTTTGGTCCCAAATGATTTGGGCTTTAATCATGTCCACCATCCAAATCCATCACATCCTGGCCTGAAATACAAGAGATTTTAAAACTGCAACAATTCACAAATTTATAAAATCATGAATAGTTCCCGTGCATACACAGAGCCCACACTGCTACACACTGACACACAGCAGGACATGTGCTTTCTAGTGACACAGACAGCTGTGGCCAGAATTGTTATAAGTTAAACACTAGAATTATCGTCACCCAGTGTGTGCATCAATGCCAGTCCTTTGACATCGCAGATTTAACAACGACAGAATTAGGAACATATGGACAAATCCTAGATAAATATATTCAGTCATTTTCTCTGCTTTATTAAAAAACATTGCATTGGTTTGATGTGCTTTACTAGCCTAATGTGGTCACTTTTATTCAACTTCAGGGAAAGAATTTAAGCTGATTGTGAGTACTCTGATCAACTTGTGAGCTACAAAATTATTGGCACCCTTCAAAAGAAAAGGCAAACATCACATTTGATTTGTATCATGGCTTTAACAATAGAGAATGGCACAAAGCAGAATGTAATGACTATATAAAATAATCTATTGTGTAAAATAAACGCACATTATTGAAATTTTCTGCTTGGAAAAAATAGAGTATTTGGTCACAAAGTGACTTTTATTCTGAAATTAAAGGAGCTACAGAAACTCCTGATGTTCCGGATGTTCACACTTCCGGGTGTTGTGTCGGCATCCGCGTCTTGTCTTGTCTTAAGTTTTGTGACTGGCTGCTATGAGCGACTTTTATATTAAACCAGGTAAAAATAATCATTATACTGATGCGAGATGCGAGAAACGGGTAGTAGAAATAATCATTTAGGAATTGCGGTTCTTACCCGCTATAAACTAATCAGCGGTATATCTGTGACCAGTCCACGTAGCGCTATTTTTCCAACCCGTATTCCGACAAGCGCGCTATGATTGGTTCACAGTTATCCCGCCTCCTGACTGGGATTGGCTGGTGTCTCGTGTCCTGCTCTAGGACTGGCTAGAGTTCTTGTTTACAAGGTGTTTGGAGGCGGAAGTTGTGGGAATACGGTTAGGGAAAAAAGTCTCAACCTAAGCGTTAGAGCACCGGCTTTGTTTTTAGCGAGCTAAAGTGTGCAGTAAACTGCTTGTGTGCTTTTTTGTCTTGTGTTGTTTAGGGAATCAGGAGCGGGGGTGGAATGACCCTCCACAGTTTTCATACGGCTTGCAGACCAACACTGGTGGACAGAAACGGAACCTTCTCAACAAGAGGGTTCCTCCACCTCAGCTCTCAGCTCAGAGTGAGTCAGATTAATCAGATTAATCAGATTAGAGGAATTGCTTATAGAGCTGAGCCTGTGCTTTTTGTGTATTTGCACAATATTGTCTGTCTGTTTAAAACTTTACAGTTATCACCCCACCACTATCACTCTTTTATCTAACCATCACTCTTTTAACTAACCATCACTTTCTTAACCATTACTCTCTTAATCATCACTCTTTTAACTGTCTCTCTCTTAACCATCACTCTCTTAACTGTCTCTCTCTTAACCATCACTCTCTTAACTGTCACTCTCTTAACCATCACTCTTTTAACTATCACTCTTTTAACTAACCATCACTCACTTGACCGTCACTCTCTTAATCATTACTCTTTGAATCATCACTCTCTTAACCATCACTCTCTTAACCATCACTCTCTTAACCATCACTCTTTTAACTAACCATCACTCTCTTAACCATCACTCTCTTAACCATCACTCTTTTAACTAACCATAACTCTCTTAACCATCACTCTCTTAACCATCACTCTTTTAACTAACCATAACTCTCTTAACCATCACTCTCTTAACCATCACTCTCTTAACCATCACTCTTTTAACTAACCATAACTCTCTTAACCATCACTCTTAACCATCACTCTTTTAACTAACCATCAGTCTTTTAACTAACCATCACTCTCTTAACCATCACTGTTAACCATCACTCTTTTAACTAACCATAACTCTCTTAACCATCACTCTTAACCATCACTCTTTTAACTAACCATCAGTCTTTTAACTAACCATCACTCTCTTAACCATCACTGTTAACCATCACTCTTTTAACTAACCATCAGTCTTTTAACTAACCATCAGTCTTTTAACCATCACTCTTGATTGAGTTCCACTGAAGCAGGCATTTGATGTTATCCAATGAAAAGTAACTTCAGTGGTCAGGAAAATAAAACCTACTTTCACTCTTATCCTTCAGGTCGTCTCACAGCGCTTTAGATATTCAGGCTTGATGAAGGTTGTAAAAAAACATTATGATTCTGTTTAGTATGGTGTTATGTGCTCTGTTTAAGAAATATATGAACAGTTAGTCACTAATCTAACTGCTTTCTTCTTGAAATGACAGAACCTTAATTATAACTAAAAAATATGACATTAGCTACCCATTATAGTGTTAAGGAGAGGGAGGATACATACTAATTGGCCAAGAGCACTTTTTAGGTCCCTAGACCCTCATCCATCCATCCATCCATCTGTCTCCCTCTCCCCATCTTTCTTTCTTTCTGTCTTTATTTCCTTACTTCCTTTACATTAACTCTTGACGCTCTTGGCGTGTATCTGCATTTTATGCACTGCGCTGCTGCCACATGATTGGCTGATTGGATGACTGCATGTATGTGCAGGTGTAGTTTAATAAAGTCTATGCATCATGGCTGTTGAAAGTCTTATCAGTAGTAATCTAAGGGGATTGGATTGAATTGAAGTGTTCATCACGCATCCATCAGTTCAGAAGCAGATGTAGTTGAGAGACGAAAAAGGCTCTTTAACTAAGTGGTGAAATGATTTTAAGATTTTAGCTTATCCCTGACTCCCTACACCGTGTTTGCAGGTCCTGGATCGGAGTTACATCCCTCTCCAGCCATTAATTCAATTCCTCCAAGTAATTCAGTGCCTCCTCCTGTGGCTGGATTCACTCCATCTCCTAAGACTCACATTCCTTCAGATGGAGTAGCAGATTCACACCAGGGTTCTCCAAAGATCCAGCCTGACTCGACTGTACAAATGAAGAACGAACCAAACCTTAAAAGTGTTCAAGCACCGCTCCTCTGGGCGCTGACTGCATGTCGGCAAACTGTAAAGGTAATAATATGAAAATCTAATATGACGTCTTAAGGTTTGGCGCAGAGTTTTCAGATTTTTACTTAAAATGCTGGTTACGGTTGTTCACAATCAATTTTTAATGCAGGGTTTGAGTTTTGGAAATCGGTTCAGGTTCTAAGTTTAATGTGCATATGGCTCGGTTGGATCTGACGCTAGAGACACCTGGCCAAACCTAGTAACTCTCATAACTGCCATACTCTTTTATCAGTTTTTCTTTCTGGCCCTACATATTAAAAGACAATGCAAGTCTTGTTTTTCTTTCTTTTTTTGACATTGATTTAAAAGTCAGTTTTCGGGCCAGCTGTTTGGCTAAGCCTGGACTGTGCCTGCGCATTCTGGCTGATATTTCTTTAAGGAATGTGTAATGAGACTTGTGCATAAAATCCGAACTTGCTTCTGATTTTACAGAAACAGGTGTGTGATGATGTTGAGAGGCGACTGAATATATTTGAAGAGATGTGGAGAAGTGGTAAACTCTCTCTTCCGGTCAAATGTAGGATGAATGGACTTTCCCAAGGTGAGTTGTTCTGTCCTTGAGGGAAAAAAAAGAGAAAAATCATCGTTCTGAATTGTGAATAACCTGCTTTTTGTACATTTACGTTACATATATTTGGTTTAGTGGCTGTTCCAAGGAATTAACATGTGTATGCTTTAGCACCTTTCGCTTTGCCCCGGAGCTAGGAGACTAATGTAGATGAGAACGAAAACAAAGCTTATGAGCACCATTTATGTGCTACATGCTGAGTTGATCACAAATTTACCTCAGATTTTGTCAGATTTTGGAGCAGGCTGACGCAAAATGTTACCATATCAAACTTGAATATTTTCCTATAACAGAATTTCTCCTATGCCGCAGCCAATGGTAGCAATTATTTACTTATTAAAGAATGATGTGTATTACTTTGTGTCCATTTATAGTTACATTCAATGTTGTGGAAAGTCTGTGAAACAAAGTAGTTCCTGTTATCACTTGTGCTATAGCAGCAAGCTTCTCTCTTTTTTTAAAAGCTTTTCAGTTTCTTGAAGTTAATAAAACTTTTGCTCATCATTACTGAGAAACTGGAAAGCACAAACACCTACTCACAGAAAACTCTGCCATATCTACAATAACACACTTTTTTTATACGTTATGTTATGTGGAGCATCTGCTATCCAAATCTCTGCTTAAGTTGTTAATGAGATTTTTTTTTAGAATAAGTGTGTCAATAAAAACGTGTGATTTGTCTTGCAGCTGGAACTACTGTTAGAGCTACTGTTATAGAAAATTAATCAACACCTTAATCAAACAATCGTACTCAAGAATTCAACAGCGCTGCGGTAAACATTTATTTCACCTTTATGTTCTGCGTTATTTATCAGAGAGGCAATCTTAAACACTAATACTCATCAGATTATTTTAAATAGTGCATGGTTCTACTACAGCATTTCTAAAAAATATATATATATATTATATTCTAGAGCACAGCATGAACATCTCACATTTTCACATTCATTTTTACACATTGTATAAAATTGACACTAAGCTGGGGTTCGGCCAGCATCCCTTGCTTATACCCAAACCATGAGTGGTTATTCAGGTGACTTTATTCATCCTAGTTTACCCTGTAATAAACTGGATCATTACTAATTTTGCTTTAAGATGTCGTTCTTGAGAATATTTCAATAATTGCATTTTCACTTCTGAAGATTTTTTTTACTAAGCCATAATGCACAAATCTGGTCCTTGATTTAAGATCAGTTCAGCTTTCCGCAAAATGGACAAAGTGACACTTATCTTTTTTTTTTTCTTTTTTTTTTTAAAGAGCTGATCAATAAGAATTGGGACAAAGCGGATGAGATCCACCGAGCCCTGATGGTGGACTACGTTAATGAAGTGGGCCAGTGGATGGTGGGTGTCAAGCGCCTAATTGCGGAAACTCGCAGCCTGAGTCCCGAGCTGCTGCCCACAGAAGTGACGACTCAAAGCGAGGCCTCTGCTGATCCAGTGCAATGAGGATGTGTTTTAGGCTTTCCTCCATTTCTTCTGAGCCTTACTGATTACAGGACACTACTCTTTAAACCATTCTTCCAGAGCTGCTGTGATTATAGGAGGGAGATTTTGTGTTAATGCTGCAATACTGCGGTGATGTTAATACTATAATAATAATAGTGTCTGATATTCTTGTCATTTTATTGCTCTTTATATCACTGATTATATGGGCAGAAAGTGAACTGAATGCGGGTTAATATCACTGAAGGATGTTATGGTTTTAATGGACTTTATGAATTTACAGATATAGTCTTATTGTGTAAGTAAAGGCAACTTTCCAAATCTACACTCTTATCAAATTAAATTGCAATACCGCATTATGAGACAACAATGTTAAGTTTACATTTTTTTCCTATGCAACCACATCTTTCAATATTTTTTTTTTTCCAAATAACTCCTTACTTTAAATTCCCAAACCTGTGCATTGGGGTGGCATGACTGTTTCTACTGAATTTCCCATCCTTTATTCAAATTGTTGGATATGTACTGTATAATTAAATAAATGTATACAGAAAGCTACAGTCCCTGGTTCTCATTTATCAAAATGTGCATAGAACTCGTGCATGGCCCCACTCATTTGCATGCAGATACACCCCCAAATCACCATATATGTACGTATATAACAATGTACATTCCCCTCCAAAAGTATTGGAACGGCAAGGCCAGTTTAATTGTTTTTGCTATACACTGAAGACATTTGTGTTTGAAATCACAAGATGAATACGAGATAGATGAGAATTTCAGCTTTGAATTCCTGATATTTACATCTAGATGTGTTAAACAACTGTTTGAACCCACCCATTTTTTTTTTTTAGGTTACACCTGTGATGACAGTGTTTATTGTTAAAAAGGATAAACCAACATCAAGACCAGAGAGCTGTCTATGAGAGAAAAGCAAGTCATATTGAAGCTGAGAAAAGAGGGAAAATCATTGAGAGAAATTGCACAAACATTGGGCATAGCCAATACAACAATTTGGAATGTCTTGTAAAAGAAACAAACTGGTTCAGTCGAAATTTAACTTATAGTTTATTCTCCATCATATTAACAGTACTATTATTGTCTATATTATGTTCTTACCTTTGATTTCTGTTTTGACTTCATGTTGTACTTCTTGATCATCTGCACACTTACTTACCTCATGATTTAGTATCTGAGTTGCAGTGACCCTGTATGTGATCTGATGTTTTCCTTTTCTAACATCCTCAAAGTTTTAGTTTCTGATTTCTTGGTGCCATAGAAGAAACCAGTTTGAGGCAGTTTTATTGTGCACCTTGCAGTCCAGTAACATCGCGTAACCCTGTCTTTACTCTTCCTTTGTTAGACTGATGTGATCATTTACCAATAAGATGTAGATCCTCCTTTTCTCCATAATCATGCTACAATTCTGCAATATATGAAGTGATTTATGTGTGATTTTAGTTCTGACTGAATTCCTCTTGTACTCTCTGTTCACAGAGCTATTTTGATTGAGCATACCTTCAGTATGTTTCTCTCCGCTCTTCTTCAGGGTGGAATTTTTTCAACTAACAACCAGACATCAAACAGAAGGAAAACTATGGCTGATGATGACAGAAACATTGTGACAACTGTGAAGAAAAAGCCAAAAACAAGAGTCAGTGACATCACCAACAACCTCCACAGAGCAGGGGTGAAGGTATCACAATCCACCATTCAAAGAAGACTTTGAGAGCAGAAATACAGAGGCCATATCACAAGATGCAAGCAAACCACTTATCAGCAGTAAAAATCAAAAGGCCAGACTGGAATTCACAAAGAAATATGGAGATGAGCCACAAAAGTTCTGGAACCAACATTAACCTCTCCCAAAGTGATGGAAAGGCCAAAGTGTGGAGAAAGAAAGGATCTGCTTATGATCCAAAATGTACGAGCTCATCGGTCAAGCATGGTGGAGGTAGTGTCATGGCTTGGGCTTGCAAAGCTGCTTCTGGAACGACTCCAAGATGGCGGCGCCCTCATCACACTGTATCTCTGTGTGGTGTGGAGGCTGCAGTGCCTCGGACTGGGAGTGTGTGAGGAGAGTGGTGAGGACAGCAGAGAAGATCATTGGGACTTCTCTTCCCTCCATTCAGGACATTGGTCAGAAACGCTGTGTCACTCGTGCCAGGAGCATTCTCAACGACTCCACACACCCCCATCATGGACTGTTTTCCCTGCTGGCCTCTGGTAAGAGGTTCTGCAGTATCCGATGCAGAACCACCAGGTTCTGCAACAGCTTTTTCCCCCAGGCCATCAGACTATTGAATAGTTGAGGTCATCCACCTCTTTTGCACTTTTGCATATAAATGGTTTTGCACAATCTCAACAATGACAAATAATGTCTTAACATATCTTAACAATTTGCACTATGCCATAATGCCACACTATACCTTCATTCTGCTAAATTTTTACCATTCTGCACTGTGTCATAAGATATCTAATACTGCCATCCATTTACTGTTTTTCCACTAAGCCATAAATGCCATAATGTATCTAATACTGCCAAAATTCTACTATGCAAACAACTACTTACCTGTGAGATCGATGCTATCACTTCCACATACTTGTATTTATATCCTGTTATCCTGCTATGCTGAGCCAAGGCAACGTAATCTCGTTCTGTATACATCTAATGTATATTTGAATGACAATAAAGTCTGTCTAAGTCTAAGACTCACTAATCTTTATTAATGATGTAACTCATGATGGTAGCAGCAGAATGAATTCAGAGGTCTCCAGAAAAGTTCTGTCTTCCAATTTATAGAGAAATACATCCAATCTAATTGGGAGGGTCTTGCAGCAAAACAAGGACCCAAAACACACTGAAAACACAACACAGGACTTCATCAAGGGAAAAAATGGGAAGGGTTTAGACTGGCCAAGTCAATCACCAGACAGTAATGCTTTCTTTCTCCACACTTTGGCCTTTCCATCACTTTGGAAGAGGTTAATGTTGGTTCCAGAACGTTTGTGGCTCATCTCCGTGTTTCTTTGTGAATTACAATCTGATCTTCTGATTTTTACTGCTGATAAGTGGTTTGCTTGCATCTTGTGATATGACCTCTGTATTTCTGCTCTCAAAGTCTTCTTTGAATGGTGGATTGTGATACCTTCACCCCTGCTCTGTGGATGTCAGTGGGTTGCGGGCTTGATGCAGTTATTGTAAGCAAGGGCTATGCAAACAAATACTAAGTGTGATTTACTTTAATTTACTTTAAGTCTATCTGTTTCTATACTTTTGCTCACCTAAAAAAATTGGGTGGTCTGCCACCAAAGGTGGCATGTTGTTTAATACGTCTAGATGTAAATATCAGGAAATGAAACCTGCAATTCTGATCTCTCATTTCATATTCATCTTTTGATCTCAACCCAAATTTTTAAGCAGCAAGGTCGGCATTAAAATGTTACTTATAAATTAGCATAAAGTTGCAGAATAACAAATTTCACCTCTGTCAAGCTTATGGTTGCTGAGAAACCTGAATTTTCTGAACTTAACTCTGCCGCCTGTTGACGGCCACACCAAAACTCAGCCCATGTCTTCAGAACATCGTTCCTGAATCTGTCAAGTTTCGAGTCCATGCAAATAATCAGCTTTATTCAGAGTTACAGCTATTTGAGTGAATTATGCGCCGCTCCATTAGAATTGATCAAACTGATCAATATCAACATCTTTTTGATTATTGAGGGTCAGACTGTCATGAGCCATTTGACACCAATTTTGTGAAGACAGGACAAAAAAATCTTAGGAGTAGGTCCCAAAAGTAGGTTTCACATATTGTGCACATTAGCCAAAAAAATCTCTGTGGGTGGAGCTAAATGGACAATGGAACTCAGGAATCAGTGAATTTTTTCCCCCTCTAGTTCTCAAGATATGGGCTAAAATATAAAGTAGTGTTATAGTGCCACCATTAGGCCAATTGGGCTGATCTCATCCTGTATGGGCTCTGTGATTGTGCGGAATTTTGTTGATGTATGTAAAAAAAAGTGACCCCTATGAAAATGGACAAACCTTTCAAATAGAATAACGAATCATGAATAAAGAATCAAAGGTGACAGCCATATGCAACAAAAATATTTATTAAATATGCAGATGCTAATTCAAAGTATCATTGCCTAAAACAAATATTAAAGAGGGCTGATTGGCATTTTTACTGTATAAAATTGAATAATACATTGTATAAATAAATCATTTAAAAACACAGGCAAACATAAAAAAAAGTTTGCCTGTCTTTCCTCTCAGCTCCAGGTCACATGGTCATATGGCTCACTGCACCTGTAGAGGGCACACATATAAAACACCCTCAAAACAATAAGCTATTAAATGTTGATTTCTTTTATCTTGTGTACTTATCAGAAATATTCTTTTGAAAGGCTTTCAAAAAGAAAAATTCAATTCAATTCAATTTTATTTGGATAGCGCTTTTAACAATGGACATTGTCACAAAGCAGCTTTACAGAAATAAATGGATTCACAAAAAATATATTGTAAATATTTGAATTTATCACTGTGAATTTATCCCTAATGAGCGAGCCAGTGGCGACGGTGGCAAGAAAAAACTCCCTGAGATGATATGAGGAAGAAACCTTGAGAGGAACCAGGCTCAAAAGGGAACCCATCCCCCAGCAGCAGCGAGCGAACTCAACCAGTGAGAACTCCGACCAGACGTAGGGCATCAGGATGGGTCAGACAGGTCCGGAGAGCAGAAGGGGTCAGGATCACTGGCATCCCAGAAGTAGCATGTGTAGCTCAACAGAGAGTGAGGGAGAGAGAGAGATAGAGAGAGAGGGAGAGATTGTTAGGTAAGCTTTTGTTGTCTAATGGTTAAGGAAAGTGTACTTTGCATGCAGAGTGCAAGCAGGGACTCCGGCAGGACTAGCTATGACGGCATAACTAAAAGGGAGAGCCAGAAGCTAACACAGACATGAGGGCACCCTGGGACATAAGGCAGCCAGCCACTCCACCGTCGACAAACCTGAGTGGGGGGGCGACAGCATCCAAACATCCCAGTTCACCACAACACTCTATGCCTGTGAACCCTCCAGACCTGCCCCTGTACCTAAGAAAAAACTATTCACAAAAAGCTTCACTAAACAAATATGTTTTCAGCCGAGACTTAAACACTGAGACTGTGTCTGAGCCCCGAACACTAAGTGGAAGGATGTTCCATAACTGTGGGGCTTTGCAAGAGAAAGCTCTACCCCCAGCTGTAGCACACACTATTCGAGGTACCAACAAATAGCCTGCACCTTTTGATCTAAGTAGGCGTGGCGGATCATAAAAGACCAAAAGTTCGCTCAGGTACTGTGTCGCGAGACCAGTCAGTGCTTTATAGGTCAATAGTAGTATTTTATAATCAATACGAAATTTGATTGGGAGCCAATGCAGTGTGGATAAGATAGGGGTGATGTGGTCATATCTTCTGATTCTAGTAAGGATTCTTGCTGCTGCATTCTGGATTAACTGGAGCTTGTTTATGCATCTACTGGAGCATCCAGACAGTAAGGCATTACAATAATCCAACTTAGAGGTAACAAAGCATGAACTAATACTTCTGCATCGTGTAGTGACAATATATTTCTTATTTTAGCAATATTTCTGAGATGAAAGAAAGCGATCCTAGTTATATCTACATATACAGTTATATCTACATGAGCTTCAAAAGAAAGACTAGAGTCGATAATCACACCAACGTCTTTTACTGCTACACATGATGAAACAGAAAGGCCATCCAGAGTTATTATGTAATCAGAAAGTTTTACTCCCCTTGAAGAGACCCAACTAATTTCACTAATTTCATCATCAGAATCATCAACCTGTATACTAGATACTTTACCTACTTGTTCAATCAAACCTCTTTTAAAGATAATCAGTTCTTCCCTTAGCATTGGCTATGTACCTAACCATTACCTATGTACCTAGCTTTTTCTCCCCAATTATTTTTCTTTTAAGTGGAGCTACCTTATCTAGCGAGTTGTAGAACGTTGATTCTAAGCATTCAGTTGCCTGGTCAAGTTCTTCAGGATCAGACTATGATCCAATCATGGTTGATAAATCTGGGAGATTACTGATAAAACTCTGTGCAGTTGTTGACGTGAAAGTACGTTTGACACGGTGACGTGGCATGGTGCATATATTATGATCAAGACACATTTTAAATGAGATGAGGTAATGATCTGAGACAGCTTCAGACTGTGGAAATGGGACTATATTTTCTATATTTAATCTGAATGTTAGTATTAAATCAAGAGTGTGACCACCACTATGGGTGGGTCCTATTACATTCTGATTAACCCCTACTGAATCAGGAATGGACACAACTGCTGTGTATACACTCAGAAACAATTTTCATAACCATATATAAGAGTAAACTAAACTGTTTTAAAAGCATAATTATGTTGTCGACACATGACACTTTGGCTAATCTCTAGATATTGTTGTGCACTTCCATGAATGGGCGAGATTGCAACTGTTTAAGCCTATAACAGAGTAGCTGTATACTCCCTTAACCCTGACCTCTTGCCAGCGAGGCAGGCCATGTTTAGCATGGTTAATTACAAGCACATTAATCAATTTATTTCCTTTAATGAGACTGAAACTGTAAAATGTCCTCCATTTTATATTTTTTAGCTTAGAAAAATTCTTGTTCTTCTTCCACAGTCCACATAACAAACATATTTACCGATAATCTGGTTTTAAATGTTGATTACCTGTGAAAAGCTGCTGTCTTGCCTGACCTTACTGTCTAAAATGAACAACAAAAAGAATGGAAAGACATAAATAAATGCATTTGTTTACAAAGTATGGAGAGTTTAAGTTGTTTATATGGAATAGATAACCTACATTTCATTTAGGGTTTTTATACTTTATCAAAACAGAAAAATTCTTATTAAAAATTGATTTCTCTAAGGTAAGCCTCCTCGTACCCTGTCTCATACCCTTCTCATATCACACCTCCACTCCGCACAGTCTCCTCCTTACTGCTGCTGGCTGACTTCTTTAAAATAAAACTGCCATGTTCTGCACTGTACACATTTACACCTGCAAATACAAGTGGAATTAAAAAAATAAAAACAACACTTTGTGTTTAGGCCATGCCCACTTTGGGTTTAAATCCAAATACTGATACAGATTTGAATATGAATGCAGATATGAATGAGCATTAAACAGGTACAGATACAGATACATATAAAGTCATCGCGTAACACACCTACTTTGTTGACAAACCTGAATATGAAACGAGGGTGGAGTCACTAATAACAAAGGATTACTTAACTCTTACCTGTTTTTCTTGTTGGGTTCTGTCACACCATAGATGATGAATAAGACACTGTGCCTTGTCTATTTTTTTTCTCATTTTTAAAACCCTCGGCTAAGAATGGTTCAGACATTGTGTGACATTATTTGTAATATTCTAAGGTGAACCTATGAAAAAAATTAGAATTATACAGTGATTTAAAATGCTTAAAAACAGTTTGAGCAGCAGATTAATGAGAAAACATTTCATGCTTTCCACAAGAGACATTAGACTAGCGATATATAAGAGGAATATTTTGAGAATGTACTATGTTTTTAACTGTTTACTGTGTTACACCAGCAAACCTGAGAGCATTTGGACTGTTATCACCTGCACTCTGTTACTAACGAGTGATGTTATTAGCCCACCCAGATGAGGATGGGTTCCTTTTTGAGTCCGGTTTCTCTCAAGATTTCCTCCTTGTATCGTCACAGGGAGTTATTCCTTGCCACCATTGCCTCTGGCTTGCTCATTAGGAATGGAGTTAAAATTTAACATTTTTATCTGGATGTCTGTAAAGCTGCTTTGTGTCAATGTCCACTGTTAAAAGCGCTATACAAATAAATTGAACTGAACTGAATTACCATTGGCTTCTGGTCATTATCCCATTAGACATGAGGATCAATACAGGATTGCTTTTGGCTGAAAAACCAGCAATATACCTAGATTTGTCTGACTTAAGGTTACTGTGATAGCCCATCCATTTTCCATGATGCTGTGGCCAAAGATTTAGCCCCGTAGATTTATAAGTGTTTTCATTCAGTCATGGTTAAATATTGTGATGATATTCTGGTTGATTCCCCTGATCAATCCTCATACCCTAACCCTAACCCTAACTCTAGGTTGTGGTATTGAGAGTCTTACAGTATGATGCTTGCTTTTAACTCAGCCCAGACTTTTCTGATCTGCCTCGCCATCTTACTGAGGCTTTAAAAGGTGGTTTGCCTGGCGCCGTCCCTGTTCACTGGACTTCTGAGCTGGAAGATTCTTTCACATGAAAAAACCTGACACGAAAAATCCTTTCAAATTTAACCTCTGGATTCTAGTGGATCCTCATGCCTACAATGCCATCTTGAGTCAATTACAAGGGGACAATTTACATTATGTCATTATGCTGGATCGATCCCATCTCCCATGAAGGGACGACTGGCATGCTTGCAAGCTTTGGACTATGCAGAATGGACACTGAAAACTGCTGATCCAGTTGATGAGTATAATTACATTTTCCTCTATACTCCACACTGTTTTTTGTGCCTGTTGGGAGACTCAGCTGAAGGCCATCTCCAACCAACAAAGGGCAAAATGGGAACCTGCTCTGACCAGCCCTCAGGCTACTGTTGCGTCAGACATGCAGACTAATCCTGCTCAGTTTTTGGAAAATCATGGCACGACTTTTTGTAAATTTATAAATGATACCAGATGTACAGGTTGGACTTTGGTTTACAGTGAGGGCGTGACTCTCTCGTCAGGCTTCCTCTCAGGTGGTATTGTGCACACGGCCCAATTATGTGCATTTAGATCTGCTTTACAAATCTCCCTGTCTCTCTTCTGCCCTGTGATTACATACAGATAATGGGTCACCGTCGGACCCCAAAGAACTAGAGCAGGCGACAGAACTTTTAGAGTCAACATTCCGCTGCACCTTAGATAATGTAGCACCACTTAGAAGAAAAATAGTTAAAGATAGGAAACGCGCTCCGTGGTATAGCGACCACACTCGATCCCTAAAACAGAACGCCCGAGCATTAGAGCGTAAATGGCACCAAACTAAAC
>CM040998.1:3819320-3838845 GCA_022985145.1 Pangasius djambal
CTCTGTTGAGTCTGGTTCCTCTCAAGGTTTCTTCCTATCTCCATCTCAGGGAGTTTTTCCTTGCCACCGTCGCCTCGGCTTGCTCTTCAGACACACTCTCACACTTCATCTTACTTTTTTGTTTGTGTAAAGCTGCTTTGAGACAATGACATTGTAAAAAGCGCTATACAAATAAACTGAATTGAATTGAATTGAATAATGCCTACTGTTTTCACTGAATTTATTTTTACGGCTCATTATGGCAATGTCATGGGTTTTTAACCTCTCAAGGCATCCCAATTTCTCATTTGTGATATTGTTTTGCTGTGTTCTAAATTTCCTGCAAATTATGTCCACAAAAATCACTGCTCACAGCAGAATTAACTTTACTATTTGAAATTATTAGGCGAGTCCCTGATTAAGCAATTGCCAAGACTTTTCCAGGTGCTAGGTTACGGTGGACCCCGAATCCTGACGAGTCTTTTATGTATTTTATTGAACTAATATGTTTTGTGTGTTTATTTTCTTCTATCTCTCTATCTTGTTTATACATTTGTTAGAACCATCTTAGGTGATGCCTAGATGTTTTGACAGCCTTTGGTTCATGAAACCCTTTGGCAGGTCATTCACTCTTGAAAAAGCCTCTTCTAAAGACGTTAAAGACTGATCCAGCAATGCTTGGAGAGTGAGTATTTCACCCCTGGCTTGCTGAAGATACAATATACAGAGCTTGTAGTTAATGTTATTGTGCTGCAGATGTGCAAAAAAACCTTTCTTTCGCTCTTCTAAGCTGCAGGGTTCTCTATTTTTGTTTCAGATGTTCCTCAAAGCAGGGCCAATACTTTATTATTTCCTTGTCATGTTCTATTATCCCTTTGTGAACACTGGGCTCTATGTTCCTGCTTGTGCTGCTGCTTTTGTGCATTTTCTAATGGCTGTCTCCATCTCTGGCCCAGAGCCCAGCACATACAGCCTTCTTTCAGCAGAGCAAAGCTAATTGTGACAAGTCTTCAGAACTGGACGAGCAGGACAGGTGATGGCTGATAGGTGAAACGAGAGATGACTGGCAAGGTTCTTAGACCATTGCACTGTAAAGAGATGAGGCCAAGAACTGAACAGCAGCACCCTCTTCAGGTGATCAGCAACACACTCTTCAGGTGATCAGCAACACACTCTTCAGGTGAGCTGTAACACACTCTTCAGGTCAGCTTCAACTACTCTTCAGGTGAGCTATAACACACTCTTCAGGTGAGCTGTAACACACTATTCAGGTCAGCTTCAACTACTCTTCAGGTGAGCTATAACACACTCTTCAGGTGAGCTGTAACACACTATTCAGGTGAGCTGTAACACACTCTTCAGGTGAGCTATAACACACTCTTCAGGTGAGCTATAACACACTCTTCAGGTCAGCTTCAACTACTCTTCAGGTGAGCTGTAACACACTCTTCAGGTGAGCTATAACACACTCTTCAGGTGAGCTGTAACACACTCTTCAGGTGAGCTATAACACACTCTTCAGGTGAGCTATAACACACTCTTCAGGTGAGCTATAACACACTCTTCAGGTGAGCTGTAACACACTCTTCAGGTCAGCTTCAACTACTCTTCAGGAGAGCTGTAACACACTCTTCAGCTGAGCTGTAACACACTCTTCAGCTGAGCTGTAACACACTCTTCAGCTGAGCTGTAACACACTCTTCAGGTGAGCTGTAACACACTCTTCAGGTGAGCTGTAACACACTCTTCAGGAGAGCTGTAACACACTCTTCAGCTGAGCTGTAACACACTCTTCAGGTCAGCTGTAACACTCTTCAGGAGAGCTGTAACACACTCTTCAGCTGAGCTGTAACACACTCTTCAGGTGAGCTGTAACACACTCTTCAGGTGAGCTATAACACACTCTTCAGGTGAGCTGTAACACACTCTTCAGCTGAGCTGTAACACACTCTTCAGGTGAGCTGTAACACACTCTTCAGATTTGCCAGCTATTACAATGTTTAATTTATTAATGAGCAACACATCATGCTTTATAACCATTTATAGTTATGTTTAATGGTGTATAAGGGCTGTGAGACAAGCTATTTCCTGTCATCACTGTTATAACAGCTATAAACAGCCAATCTCTGACCAGCCACTCATGTTTCTCTTTTTAAGAAGACAGAAACAAAAAACTTATCATGTTACCAAGAAACCATACGTATCTCAAGACAAGAAAAGCAAGAAAACTGTTAGACAGTGCTGACACTGGAGCCTCTTTCCATCAATGTTAAATAAACATTTCCTTACACAAAACTTTACAATATCAATAATTCTACATTTTTCTTTGCCAAATAACAACACCTGTTTTTTTTTATTCATTTACCATAAGCCTTAAATCAAGTCCCTATATATGAGTTTTTACAATAGAACAATAATATACTAGAATGAGTGCATTAATCTAAACATTACAGTCAGAATATTGTCAGAACTGCTGTTATAGAAAATGAATCTTCGCCTTCTGACCAGTCAGAATCGAGAATTCAGCAGGGTTGTGGTATAATTCAAGTTACATCCCTACTCTTGGTAACACGCCAACTAGCTACTGGTCAGTGTATTTTAAGTTCAGTGGTTATTTTGGCAGAGTTATAGGTGTGTGTCTGAATACATGTCACTTTTTGTGTTAGCGTGATAAGAGAGAATGCTGCACATTGGAGCATATAGGTTCTTAGAATATATAATGTGACATGCCCACTGGCAGCCGATTGTGACCAAAGGCAGTGGGTGTCAGAAATTTTTGTCTCAATGTGTGGGGCTCCTGGCAGATCGTCTGAATCCTGATGATGTCACAGCCATTCCTGGCTGGGAGTCCTGGGAGACTGTGCTCTCTGGGTGGGCGGGGTGGCATACTCTCTCCCCTATTGGTCACAGCATCATTAGCCAATTATGGGCGTCTGTGAGCTCATGCATGCCGAAGACTCGCAGTGAGTCTGTGTCCGTGATACCCTCAGCTTCTTATTCTTAGCTGACAGGAGTGGAACCCAATGTGGTCTTCTGCTGTTGTTAGACCATCCACCTCAAGGTTTGATGTGTTACATGTTGTGAGATGCTTTCCTGCTCACCACAGTTGTAAACTGTGCATATTTGAGTTACTATAGTCTTCCTCTTAACGCAGTCTGTGCTGGTGTACAGGTGTTCCTATTAAAGTGGATGGTGAGTGTAGCTCTAATTTAAGATTGATTAAATAGATTTATTTGGCAATCAGTTTATGCACAATAACCCATAATGACGAAGCAAAAACAAGCTTTTAGAAATCTTTTTGCAAATTTATTTAGTATTCAGACCCTTTATTCAGTACTTTGTAGAAGTACCTTCTGCAGCAGTTTCAGCTTCGGGTCTTTTTTCGCTTTACACACCGGGATTTAGGTAGTTTTATCCCATTCTACTTCAAACTCAATCAGATTTGAATGCGGCGCATCTGTGAACTTTCTCCCCACAGGGGTTCAAGTGTGGGCTTTAGCTGGACTGCTGAAGGACTTTCCGAGACCTGTCCCAAAGCCACTCCAGTGTTGTCTTGGCTGTATGCTTTGCGTTGTTGTCCATTTTTTGTTACACAATATTCCATTTCATTTTCGTGTCCTGTTTCTTTTAATTAAGACTTTATCATATCTTTTATTTTATTTCTCATGGCTTCCTCTATTTTCCTGTTTTCCCAGCTTCCTGTGCTATTGCTAGTTGCATAGTTGTGTTTTATTGTCTTGACTTTCCTGCCTATATTGCCGATGTTAACTACTTTTTTTTATTATGAAGCCATGGTTCTGAAAAAAAAAGCTTCTGTGTAAACAATAAACCAGTTTTTGACGTCCTCCCCTGGGTGAGCAGAGAAATGATCTTAGGTGTAAGCTCAAGTATTTGATGCATATTTATTGTGTTGGTACCAAAATGTGGCCTCTGATTCGTAAATCTTAGAAAAGTTTCAGGCAGTGTTGCACTCTTATTTAGAGTGTGGGACCACAGCCCAACGATCTCACCAATTAAAGAACCTCCAGCCTAGCAACATTAACGCGAGCTTGCTGGTGAAATATGATTCAACAGATTTACAGCTTCATTTTTAAGTCCCTGCTTCACAAGGAGCCAGACCAGTCAATCCACAATCAATAGCAATCTGCGGCTGGTGCTGTGAGGAGTTGTTGCAGTGTCCCATGGGAACCCTGATGTTGAAGTAATTATGGCATTTGGCAGACGCCCTTATCCAGAGCGACTTACAGTAGTGCTTTGAAGTCTATCAAAAATACATTCTGATATTGGCTCACTAGGTCACAAACTAGGAATACCCTCAGCCCAAAACTCTGTTGGGAGGTATTTATTTATTTATTTATTTATTTATTTTTGCCTTTAACTTGCCAACCATTGAACACGAAGCACCAATGGATCACTAATTATATTAGACTCATGCGTTAGTGTGCATCCAGTGGCATCTCTTAAATGAATAGCCTTCATTTCTCTTCATTTGGAGAAAGCACAGAGGGAAATAAAAAGGGCTGTCACGATTACTTGATTAAATTTTGATCTTTCACCCTCTTTTGCTTTTGTTCTTTCTCTTTCTCTCTGTAGACTCAGTAATGGCTGGCCAAGACTAAAGGTTTTTGCCCAATACACAGCAGTTACATAAGCAAAGGCTTATATAATAACTCAGCAGGGCAGGATTCTGCTGGTAAAGTCTATGCAATGATTATGCATCTTTTTCTGTTATGGTGAAAATGATTCAGTAGTACACAGTGAGAGAGAGAGAGAGAGAGAGAGAGAGAGAGAGAGAGAGCACATCAATGGAACCATTATGAAAGAATAAACAAATGTGCAACAATAAAAAAACAAAAAAAACAAATGGGATAATTTATCAAACAGTAGCTTTGCTTCTTACACTGAAATTTCAGTGTGCATTCTCTCAGACACCACAGATTGTCTGAAGACATCCAGGGATGTCCATTTTTTGGCCAGCCTGGTCTGACTTAAATGGTACTCAGGAATGTTTAACTCAAAATCAACAAACGGACCCTCACTTCCATGTTTTTGATAGAACACTCGTTGTAAGGGGGAAGGGGGTGAATAGAGTTACTATATAGAGTAGAGTAACTATGATAGTATAATATAGAGTTATATATACAGAGCTACTATCTGCTATTTGTTTCTATTTGTTTGAATGTTGGTGGTCCACATTGTTTGTCATTTTTGCATATGAAGAAACTGGAGAGCCACAGAAATAGGAATATTTAGTCTGAATAGATTAAATGACTATCCCTACCTTTAAATTTGCCCATTCAAAGATGTTTATATTCAGTTTATATTCAGTGACCACAGGATCGTGGGTTTGAGCCCCATGCTGGGTGCCAATCCCAGCCACTGGGGCTGCACAGGCTAGTGCACATTCAGTGCTGGGCCCAAGCCTACAAAAATGGGAAGGGTTGCGTCAGGAAGGGCATCCAATGTAAAACCTGTGCCAAATCAACATGTGGATAATGGAAGGTGATCTGCTGTGGTAACCCCTAACAGGAGTAACCGAAACAACAACAACAACCACAACAGTCTGTCCTATTCTGCCTTGGTCTTTCCTCTAGGACTGACATCTAATAGAAAAGTCATCTTTTTCCTGCGTTCACTCAGGTTTGTCGATGGTGGAGAGGCTGGCTGTTTTGTGGCCTCCTGAATGTCTGTGTTAGCTTCTGGCTCTCCCTTTTAGATATGCTATCATATCTAGTTTTGCCGGAGTCCCTGCTTGCACTCTGCACGCAAAGTACATTGTCCTTAACCATTAGAGGACAAAAGCTTACCTAACAATCTCTCCCTCTCTCTCTCACTCACTCTCTGTCGAGCTACACATGCTACTTCTGAGATGCCAATGATCTTGACCTCTTCTGCTCTCCGGACCTTGCCGACCCATCCTGATGCCCTACGTCTGGTTGGAGTTCTCACTGGTTGAGTTCGCTCGCTGCTGCTGCTGGGTGGGCCCGTATGGACGGCCTGAAAAACTGTATGGATTGCTGGGGATGGTTCCACCTGTGGGCCTGATAGACCCATTAGGGGGTGGGTTGTTATGTGCCCGGGTATGAAAGACACTGACTGACAGCCTTTCTAAAACAAAAAGTGTCACACAAATTTAAATCAATGTATTGTTTTATGTGAATGAATGAACAGAATGGTTTTTACAACATGTTGTAACAAAGGCTCTGGTATAATCCAGTAATCAAAAATCTTGTGAAAATATATTTAGTATGTGTTTTATTGCCCTATCTCAGTGTCCTTCAAAATTATTTTGTTACCAACCAAGATTAAACTTGATTTTCTCAAAAATGCAAACATGTACATACATGTTGCTCACATATTATTGTAGCACAAATTGTGCTGAATATAGTGCAATGAGACTTTTGCCATTAATATACTACAAGTAACTCAAATAAGAACAAATGTGAGGACATGTTAAAACTCATGGGTAGTGACTTGTATACTTACTGTAACATGAAATATGAATGGATGTCTCTTTTGCCTAGGGATCGATCTGGCACCGTGTTCCTGGAAGTCAGTCAATGTCTGACTCTCACAGAGATTACTGTAGCTCTGCACATTGATGTTTGTCTCATTTTAGCTCTATAATGCAGCGTGACATTATCACACAATTTACAGCACTACAAACACAAGTGCACAGTGTGAAAGTGGATGGTCACTGTCTCTGTCTCCTCGTCTGACGGTCATCGCCCTGAGATGTGCCCTTGTGTTTACACTCTTTAGGATAAATCAAAATGGAGCGAGCACTGCCTCAAGCTGGCTGTCAAATTCCAGAAGTGGTTAGTGGTTTAGAAGTGGCAATAAACAAATAGGAGAGGCTTCCATGATCAGACGAACTCAGGAATAATCATTTGATGTGATATGTTAATGATGGTATACTTGATACGGAAATCTGAAATAGTTATATCGTTACTCTTCCACAGTGCTTTTGAATGCTTGATTCTGATTGGACAGAAGGTGCTTCTATTACAGCAGCTCTGTTACTTCTGCTCTAGTACTTCCAGGTGCAAGGTTTGTATTAACGTGCTTGTTCAAATATGTGCTTGTTCTAATAATATCTTACAAAAGGACTTGTATGGCAGATTCTGTACAGAAACAGGTTTTCTGTGAGGAGGCATTTATTTAGCATTTTTGGAAGCAATCCACAGTGTCCTGGCTTTGTTTTCCACCATGGGTCTTCACCATGAGTCCTTTTCAGTCCACTTGTTATTTTCTTGGTAACATGTTCAGAGAGAAATAACAGCAACCACCTTGTTTTAACAGCAACCACTTAACTCATTTAACAGTTGCCGGTTGGCACAACAGTCTCTTCACTTAAGGCTGATTTACTTCTGCGCTGACGCGTATATGCATCTTTGCATCGTCATGGGTAAACATGGCACGCAGAGTCGTGCTAATGCGCAGTTCTCCCACAAGCTAACTGTGTGCTGTGCGTGTCTTCGTTGCTATGCAGCTGTTCTACAGATATTGTGATCAGAGTGCAAGTAGGGACAGCAGGTCTAGCTATGACAGTATAATTAAAAGGGAGAGCAAGATGGTAACAAAGGCATGAGAGCACCCTGGGATGTCAGTATCCTGAGACTGCACATCAACAAATGTGTGGTCACATGAGACAGGGAGATAAGGCTTCTCATTTTACCAAAACTCATGTACCCATGAACCCCCAGATGTGCACCTTCACCCAAGACAATAGCTATTTTACAAAATGCCTGATTAAACAAATAGGTATTCAACCTAGACTCACACACTGAGTCCTAAACAGTAACAGGGAGGCTACCCATAGCTGCAGGGGTGGCTTTGTAGGAAAAAGTTCTAATCCCCTTCTATACAATTCATTATTCTAGGTACTTATAAAGAACCTGCACAATTTGATTGAAGCAGGCGTGTTGGATCATAATAGATTTCCCACACGTAGTGTGACAATTCAGTGCTTGATAGGTCATCAGTAGTATTTTAAAATCAATGCAAAATTTTACTGGAAGCCAATGTAGCATCCTATAGGATAAAATGGAGTATAATTTCAAACGTGTTATATCTGTCATTTATTGTTAGCTTCTGTCACCCATAAATTCAATTAGCCCATTATGGCAATTATGGCACTGATGATCAATGACACTGTGTCGTTCTTTTTTGCCCATTTTTAAAACTCAGTTAAGAATAAGTCAAGATTGTGTATGGCATTATTTCTAATATGCCAAGGTGATCCTATATGTTCATCATCCCCCTGAAAGTAAGTCTCTGATAATCCTCTTATTGCCACAGGCTTTGTCAGAGCTTCAAGCATATGAAAAAGACGCCAGTAAATGCTTAGCTCTTAGGCTACTGGCGGAGTACTTAAGATCACCTGTCATTCTCCTCATTCCCTTCAACTGGGAACCAGGTACAATTTCTGCCATCAGATGACAATTCTGTTTTCTGTCATATTTACTTTGATTTTATGTTAAGACTCTTCAACCAGCAGCACTTTTCATGTTGTAGCTAAGCTAATGTTGACGATGATGCTTCCTCTGACATTTTCATTGCTGGATGTCTCAATAACTAGCTATGTCAGCTGGCTAGCTAACTATGAACAAATGATCAGATCACCTCCTAACATCATTATCATCAGTAGACATGATCATCTTCATATTCAGATTCTCCGCATTTTTTGAGCCCTTGAGGGGCCTAAATGTTTTCATTTTTTTAAAAAAATATTATTATTATTTATTCTATTGATTAAAACCAATAATCTAGGCTCTGAAACGTTTATAAATGTTATCGGAAAAACAGCTAACAGAAATTCGGCTGTATGTATAACATCATTTTGCACAGTAGCTGCAATGTAATGATGTTCATAAACGGTCAACAAAGCCATCATCATGATTCTATATTTAACCACCCCAAACATGCATTACTTGTTTTGTTTCATCATATTTTATTGGCTACCTGCTGCTCTAGTGAAAGACAGGATTAACCTATTAGAAGTGAAAGCTGCTTGGCTGCTACAGAGAGATTTATGCAGAAGGAGAAAAAGAAGCATAGATCAGGTTCTTTAATATTATTTTCTCCTATTAATAACTTGTTATTTTAATCATTTTTAGTGGACTGTCTTAAAGGTATTTTATGGTAATGTTATTTATAGGACAAGATTGGCTGACAATTTGAATGCATTGAACTATTAAACAAACAACTAAACAAATGCATGCCATCACCGCTAATACTAATTGAATCTGTGCAAAACACATGAGAATTCAAGCTCAGATTAATACCACATAGTTCTTTTAACACCAAGGGCCCCCTAACCCATCTTGGTACCCTATTTTATTAAAAACACTACATTTCAGGCACACAAGTAAATGTACTATAAAAATATAGGCTACAGGACACCAACCAAGTTTGGATGTTTGCTTGAATTATTTAGGGATGCTGCAGTGATTGCGAGCTGGATTTGCTGCCATTGTTCACTATCTCGCCAGACGTTTTGAAACGCTACTACTTATTTTTACTTATTCCGCATTTGTAACACAAACTGTAAAGTAGGTCTATTAAACACAAATATGAATTCAGAGCAAAACCCTTTAAACGCTGCGGGGCCACATCAACATTTTTGTTATCCCTTAAAGGGCGTAAACTATCGCTATTCATTTTGAACATATTATTACTTATTCTATCACTTAAAATCAATAACCTAGGTCCTGACACTGCAGCAGGCCTACAATATGACATTCATAGGAGAAACGTATAACAGAAACTATTCAGCTGTATAACATTTTTTGCAAAGTAGCTGCGCTGATGACGTTCATAAAAAGGTCTACGAAGTCATCATTATGATTCCATCATTACTTAACCGCCACATCCAATAAATGAAATATGTTCTTCTACTACTAGCAATGTTTTATTTTATGTCAACGATTTTATTTTAGGGATTGGTTGATACAATAGCTTGTGCGCAGAATGTGTGGCATCCACTCAAACTGTACAGATCACACTGTGACTTTATTTAGTGTACTTCCTCATTCCTCTTGAAATTTATTCCTGCCACTGCCAACACCCAATGCATTTTAAAACTGTTTTTATACAAGAGTTTGACTTGCATGAGGTGCAGCAGGTAGGTGTTGATTTTAAACAGTAATGTGACGTAGGGCTATATCCACATTTGGAAAAATATTTTTGCAGATCGCAGAAATTATTCAAAAATCTTGTTTTGCGTGGAAAGCAGATTGATATCAATACTCAGACATTATGTGGTTCTTTGTTTGTAGTTCCACTTTCTTGTGCGCTATAATTAGGCTACTCTTTACTTGTCGCTCATGCAACTGACAAATGAGCAACAGCCAACCAGGGGCCCCGTCTGAGCTCAGGCCCTAGGACTTCAGCCCCTATGGAGTTAAGTTTTTGCCAAAAGTTTCAACTAAAATAATAAAATCCACAAGCAAAATATTAATTAGCAAAATGCAAAATATATTACAAATGAGAATCAAATCAAATTACTAACGAGAATAAAATCAAAATGAATCTTTCAAAAAAGATTACTCATTCACACTCTAATTTTGGTTTAATTTTTATTATTATTATTATTTTTTTTTTTTTTGTGGATTTTTCTATTGCAGTTTTTTGCTTCTGGAATCTTTCTTTTGTTTCTGACATTTGTCACATTTTTTATCGGTGTGCGTGTGGGGGGGTTGGTCTTACAAGAAAGCGTTCACTTTAAATCTCTGATGGTCAACTGATTTTGGAGTGGGAGGTGCTCTGAAAGTTAGCCATGCCCGCCCAATTAACGATGGATCTGCCTCTAACACGGCGGACCCAACAGAGCAGAGTGCAGAGGGGAAACTGTATTGTAGTTGCATTAAAAAGATGACAAAAAAAAAAAAACATATGGGTTGGTACTGAACTGTTTGTAGATGTAATGTATTGTAGAAATACTCACTATGAAGAAATGTAAATGTAAATGTAACTGATTTTTTAATAATGGGCCCATGAACATGGCTTTAAGACTATTGGATGCAGGCAAACTGCAATTTCAGCCTAATTCCTACACCATTATCTCATTATTATAATAATACATTACACCGATTTCCATATGAAATGGTCTCAAATGCCAGGTTCACAGGGCCATTATTTAAAAAACACTACAGTACAGTACAGTATAGTAAATTTCTTCATACTGAACATTTTGAAAGTATATTATATTTAGTTTCATGTGGAATTGTCAGATTTTTTTGTGACAATGGTTTAGGAATTGGGAAAACAAAAAGATCTGAATAAGAATGCATCTACAAACAGTTCAGTAGCTATTCATATTATTTTGACTTCAGCAGCTGCAGTATATAGACATTAGTTTTAAGTGAACCAGTACAGGCTGTACAGTGGCACATGTAGAAGACAGCTGGTCGCTGTGCGATGTGTCTACTGATTATTTTTTCAAGTTTGACAAAATGAAATGAGACAGTGGGCCATATTTGGTTTGACACAAGATTATTATCATTACTTACTTTCCAGGTGACAGCTTCTCTGACACTCTCTAGTCAATACTATTGCTTGATTCCATTCTCCCTCTCGCTTTGTAAAGTAAACAAAATCCCTCAGAATTTGCCCACCTCCACCAAGCTTCTAGTAGCAAGCGAACTTCTCATCAGACTCATTTCTTGTGTATGTAGTGAGGGCACTTCTCAGTTTCGGGTATCTAGTGAGGGTGCTTCGGCAGTCTGATCAGTGGGATTTCAAATGCAAGAATGTTTCTCTGATTGGTTTGCATCGTTGTATATGATTAGCCACACAGTTACTGCTACTAATCATAATGCCAAAATGCACTAATCTAAGTCAGTGGTGATGGTGCGTTTAATTAGGGACCAAAACACTAAATTTATTACACTGAGAAGGCAATGAATTTTCACATTTTCATTTCTAGCAGTCAAAATTTCACTGTGGTGGCAGCCACAAACCTTTCTTTGGAGGAAAAAACCCTGGACCCTGTATGACCATGACCACGGGGTAAAAATTCAGGTTGCGTAGTTGACCAACCCTCTTGGATCACCAATTTCAGAAAAAGTTGCTGCTATTACCCAAGAAGTTTTTTTCCCTATTGGACAAAGGTGCCATCCAAAAGTAAACCCCACTGAACAAGGGGTTCTACTCACCAGGGTTCCTGTAGGGGTTCTACTCACCCAAATTTGTGAACCAGGAGCTTGACATTGCAGTGTTATATAAAGGTCAATCTGCAGAATGCTCTGTGCTGTATTCAGTAGATACCTTACAGTATTATTTGACCCACATGGCAGCTATTTGTTCACTGGTCTACTTATTTATCTCTGTGCAAAGACAAGAGGTGCTTCCTTATCTCAAAAGATACATCCACAACACAGGAGCAACAAGGAAGACTAAAACTTAACTTAACTTAATTCACAAGATTTTAACAGTGCACAATAAACTCACAATATACCACAAATAAGAGGGAATAAATATTTCCATATAAATAGCTCTCCAAGTTATTTACAGTCTGAGATTCCTGTACAGATTAACTGTGTGAAATATACTGCAGTTTGGCAGGTTTAAAACTGTACATTAGACATGTGTGATGAGCAGTTGTGGTAGTGTATGTATAAAAATGTACAGTAGTCATAAGTGGCATTGTGTAGTCTACTGGAGAAGAAGCTCCGCTGTTTGGCCAGTGTGGCATAGAGGGGGTGTTTGCTATTGTCCATGATCTTCTAAATTTTGTCTACCATCCGCCTTTTCACCACCACCTCCAGGGTGTCCAGTTTGTAGCCTAGAACGGAGCTAGCGTTCCCGATTAGCTTATTCAGCTTCTTTGCATTGCCAGCTCCAATGCTGCTCCCCCAACTGATTGCAGTAAAGAATATTGTACTTGCAACCACAGACTGGTAGAAAGTCTTCAGCAATTTGGCACATACATTGAAGGATCCAACTTTCCTCAGGAAGTAGAGTCTGCTCATACCCTTCCTGTAGACCGCCTTGCTGCTGGTCCTCCAGTCCAGTCTGTTCTTGAGGTGGACACCAAGGCATTTATAATCACTGACCACCATGACTTCCTCTCACATGATGAAGATGGACTGAGTTACCATCTTCTTCCTCCTATAGTCCACCACCAACTCCTTGAGTAGCAGTTTGTTGTTCTCACACCACTCCACAAATCTGTCCACCACCATCCTGTACTCTGCCTCCTGCCCATCCTTAATACACCCTACCACCACAGAGTCAGCAGAGAACTTCTGCAACTGGCATGACTCAGTGTTGCATTGAAAGTCTGAGGTGGAGAGTGTGAACAGGAACAGAGACAGAACAGTCCCTTGCAGTGCTCCTGTGCTACACACCACTCATTCAGACATGCTGCTACCCAGTCTAACAAACTGGGGCCTGTCAGACAGGTAGTCCGTGATCCAGGATATGGTCATTCTGTCCACCCGTATCATCAGGAGTTTATCCCTTAGAAGTTGAGGCTGTGTGATATTGAAGGCAAGGTATTGTTTTCCAAGATGGGCTATCACCAGTCTCTCCACCACCTTCAACACATGGAATGTGAGGGCAACTGAATGATGGTCATTTAGGGCGGAGCATGCTGCTTTTTTACAGACAGGAACAAGGCAAGCTGTCTTCCACAGCACTGGGATCTTTTGCTGGGTTAAACTCAGGTTAAAGAGATGCTGCATAATCCCACACAGCTGACTGGTGCAGGTTTTCAGGACTTACAGGCTAATGACATCATTTGCCCTGTCCAGGTTTCCCTCAGATTGTTGATGCCCCGTCTTGAAGCCATTGATCTGCCTCATACCAGTCCACACATCTATTGTGTTTCTTTGCTGAAGCATCATCTCCACCTTCCTTCTGTAGCTGTCTTTCCTTTCCCTTAGCCTCATTCTTAATTCCCTTGGCACACACCCCAGCTCCCCTCTGCCTTCAGTCGTGAAGGCTCTTTTCTTCTTACTCAATAACTCCTTCAGGTCACTGGTGATCCAGGGCTTGTTGTTGGGGAAACACAGAAGGTAATGTAGTCTGTGATGCACTCTGTTAATATCCTCCCCATGTGACTCACATAGCGCGTTCCAGTCTGTGTATTCCGAACTGTCTTGGAGTGCCTCATTAGCTTCCTGTGTCCACTTCCTCACCATTCTTGTGGTCACAGGTTGCCTCTGAACGACAGGAATGTATTCAGTTGTTAATAGGACCAGGCTGTGGTCTGACCTATCCAGGGAGGGAAGGGCAGTAGCACTGTATGTATTCCTTACATTTGCATACAAAAGGTCCAGTGTTTTATGTTCTCTGGTAGTGCAGTCAACGAATCGGTGGAAGGTGGATAGAATTGAGGAGATGGAGACATGACTGAAGTCCCCAGTGCTAGTCACAAAAGCATTGGGATGTTTGTTTAAAAACTTGCCACAGCTGATGGTGCAATGTAAACAGTGACTACAATAACTGACTACAATAACAATTCCTGCGGCAGTATGGCCGCATTCTCACAGCAAGCAGTTTGATATTCGGGCTACAGAGACCCGAATGGTAACATGTCCAGGATTACACCACTTTTCATTAACAAACACAGCAATCCCCCCCTCCTTTCTACTTACCGCTGAGTGAAATATCTCTATCTGCTTGCACCATCCTGAAGCCAGGAATGGTAGTGTTGCTGTCCGAATAATTCTCATTCAGCCATAAAGCCCCATAAAGCACAGAACACAGCACTCTCTGTATTCCCACTGGGTCTTTATTAATACACCAAGCTCATACATGTAGTTCGCCAATGACCTCACGTTACCAATGATAATCCTAGGGACAGATAGTTGGATTTCCTCCTCTTTGACCTTGATCCTAGCTCTGCATCCCTGGTCCCGTCTCCTCAACTCTGGGATAGCAGGCCTTGCTCCGGGCAGTAACCGCAGGTCTACGTAGCACTATGAGCTGGTTGCAGGTGTAAACAAAGGACCCCAAACACAAAGGTGACAACATAAATGGCTAAAGAAAGTGCAAAAGCTAAAGAAAGAGAAAAAGCAAAAAAAGAACTTTGGAAAATAAAGTATAAAGGAAATAGTAGAATTTGCGCAAGCAGGAAAAAACTAAGCAAACATAAGCACAAAAATACACAAAAACAAGTATAACATTACATGAGCTGCTGCAACAGGATGCCACTCATGCGCATGGCGCCGGAAATTAGGAGCATGGTGATAATCTCTGAACGTCTTTCTCATTATGTTGTAAGAAGGGGGTATCCGACTGTTAGGCACTACCCCAGGGTTCCTGTCATTCAGAACCACTGCCAACCCTTGGACAGTAGGTTCCAGGAAGAGAACTGACATGGTGTGTTTATACCAAAGACTGTGTCACTGTCAATTCATGAATGCATCGAGGTTCTTGGCACAAAAGAGGATATCCAGGTGTTACATCTGTAACTAGCATTTCCTCCATCAGTATTGTCTCACCTGTTGATCCTGAAGCAGTTATATAAAGTTATTATGATGAAGTTGATTTACAGTGAATAGTCTAGTGGCTAATTATCTCACCTGACTAGCGTTCAAAACTGCTGAACATACAATATTAATGCATGTAGACACTGAAAAAAGTTATTCTTCTTTTACAGACTGTACCTTATAAGACTGTAACCAAGATGATATGCTCCTGGTTCACAGTGATATGCAACAGTAGTGTGTGAGCTTCTAAGTTTGTTTTCTGATATAAAATCTTTTGAAGATGATAGAAAGACTGATAAAAAAAAACTGTCTGGTCTTATCATTTTTGCTGACTTAAGGTGGAGTGAAGAAGCAGCGTGAACCTTAACCTTAACACAAAATCTTAACCTGTTTCCACAGTAATACAGATAAATACAGAGCCCTCACCAGATTAATGTAAGTTGGCCAAGTTGCACAATAGGCATGTGAAGCAATCTTTTATCTAAGGCCACCTTTCTCTTTTCCTATCCTACCTACATTAATTCAGTTACCAAATAAAAGCAACTATATACCAAGGTACAAAATTAAACCGACTGTTCAGATGGCCGTAACATTTAGAAGATGAGTTAGAAGATGAGTTTGTATTATAAAAACAAAATGTTTTTGCTCGTTTTTCCTTTCGCTGAACGTTTCTGTAAAACTGCAAGAAACCTGACACATTTCATGGTGACAGTTTTAAAACTCCAATTTTTTTCCCCTTTCAAATTGATTTCCTTCAAAATGTAAAATTTCTGCACTATATAGAGAAGAGACTCCATAGTCAAATTTTGTAACTGAAGCTTGTATTTATTTATCTACTTCTTAAAAGTGGAATGAATGAGCTAGAGTTTAAATAATTAAATGTAATAATTTAACTGTTTGATAGCGCCATTACTCATGTGTCCACAGTCCCACAGTGGGTGACAAGCCACGAGGCAGCCCGTCATGGGCAGAATTATTAATTATTAATAATTAGGGGGGAAAAAAATCACCTGGTCTTTTTCCAGTCTTCATCTGTCCAGTTTCAGTGATCCTGTGCCCATGATAGCCTCAGATTCTTGTTCTTTCCTGACAGGTCTTCTGCTGTTGTAGCACATCCACCTTAAGGTTTGATGTGTTGTGCGTTCTGAGATGCTTTTCTGGACACCACAGCTGTAAAGAGCGCTTATGTGAGTTACTCTAGACTATAGTCTACAGTTCAGACTACAGTCTGGTCATTCTCCTCTGATCTCTCTCATCAACAAGGTGTTTCAGCCTGCAGATCCTCCACACACAGGATGTTTTTTTGTTTTTCTCACCATTCTGTGTAAACTCTGTTGTGTGTGAAAGACTCAGGAGATCAGCAGTTACAGAAATACTCAAACCAGGCCATCTTGCTCCAACAACCATGCCATGATTAAAGTCACAGAGATCACACTTTTCCCCCATTCTGATGTTTGATATGAACATTAACTGAAGCTCTTTACCTGTATCTGCATTTTATGCGTTGTGCTGCTGCCATAAGATTGGCTGATTGGATAACTGCATAAATGAGCAGCTGTACAGGTGTTCCTATTAAAGTGGATGGGGAGTGTGTATCTGTACAACATGTACAACATGTTACACAGTAATAGATGTGAAATTGCCTGCAAACTACTGTGACTGGAAACCACACAGCAAAGGTTTCCTTGTTTTTGGTGACACTATGACATCAGAAATATCACTTCACAGCAAAATGATCTACATTCTTCTGAAAAAAGTACTTGTTTTTCTTAGGGAGCTTTAATAATTCGATCTAGTCTGTCTAGATTATTGTGTACCCTTGATGAATTGTCTAGCAGTGTATATATTTGCTAGTACATATTTACATTGTCTGAGAGCTAACAGTTAAACCAATTCCCTAAAGTATGATTAGTATCATCTATAAACGATTTTACATCAGTAAACAAACTTACAAGCTCACACTAAGCAACTTACCAACTCTCACTGTGCTACCCAAAGGTAGTTTCTCAGAAAACATTATTTTTGCAACAGAATTTTTATGACAGCTAGTGCTCATTTACATAGTCTGAGAGTTAATGGTAAGATTAATTCCCTAGAGCATGTGTACGTGCCCTGGACGTGCCACGTTGCAAACATTTCTCTGCAATTATTAGGAATTTAAATGCCATTACCTCTTCACTAAATTGAAATAAAAGCATTATGTGTGTGTAGGTTTTATGAAAGGGTGATGGGCCTCCTGTTCATTGATATTTCAGCTACTGAGCTATATATATAATAGTTACTCATTAATTGGCTTATGTTCAAGGAAAGATTTATATTTACGGTATATTTGCAGTACGTTGTTTTGTTGTACATGGCTCAAAATTAATGATTTATGTAAGTTTTTGAGTTATTTGTACACATTCAGGGGCTATTCATTCATTCATTCATTCATTCATTCATTCATTCAGTTTCCATATCTGCAGTGGATTTTGATCTGAGGGTGTGCACTTCCTACAGTCTTGTGCAGAGGACAAAACATATTTATTATTCATTAGAGTTATTATATACTACTAGAATTAGACTTATTCGTATTGTAGTCCCTGATACTAGCCTACACTGGCATATTTTAAGATTTGAATTCTCTGTTCTCTCTTCCCTTATTTCCTTTCCTACTTTTTTTTGATGAGATAACTGCTTTTCTACTTGGATTCTATCTAAATGAAAAAAAAATCCTGATAAACCAAATGAAACTGTTAATAGAAATGATTAACTTTAACATAATCCAGTCAGAATGAACCAGTGGTTTCAAATGAGCAGAATTAAAGACCAGAAACCAGATCATCCATAACATATCTGTGTCTGTGCACGAGCCACTTGACATAACCTTTACCCCAATTAAAACACTCTTATTCCTGTGACGTGGACAAGAAAACTTTCGTTTATCTGGCACGTTTTTACGGTAGGTTACCCTAAAAGTGGTCACGTTCTCGTGGCGTGAAGAGAGCAGCCAATCACGTTCCTCGCGCGCAACAGACATCCAATCAGAAGGCGAAGTGTAGGGTTCGGCTTTCCAGCGGCCAATCGGAAGGCAGGTAAAAGACACGGGGACCGCGCGCTCAGGCGGTGATCAGGCTTCACAGCCCCGGAAGCGTGAGAGTGTGAGACTGAGCATCGCGACATCACCGCTACAGGTTTTACATCTGCTCCAGCGCAGCTCTGTTTACACGATGGAGACCAAGAACGTTCTTAACTTCAGTCCAGGACCAGCCAAGCTTCCACAGCCAGTAAGTTCTTTCCTCTTTTTTTTCTTTTCAAATATGCAATGTGCAGGTGGTGTTTATTTTCCTGCAACTGTTTCACCCCCTCCCCCCCCCCCCCCCCCCCCCCCCCCCCCCCCCCCCCCCCCCCCCCCCCCCCCCCCCCCCCCGCCCCCCCCCCGTGCACTGATTCTCTGCGCGTGCTGACTTTAGCTGAAACACTTTCACACTTCGGCTTGTTGCTCGTGTGGGAACGAAATGCACGCTGACTGCAGATCCGGTTGTCTGTGGGTTCTGCACAGAACCGTGTGAACAGGGAACAGAGGCATTTTTGGAAAAGCAGTTCAGTTCTCGCTCTGAGTGATGCGTGGTGATATTGCATCAGCCGCACGGCTCTTTTCTAGTCTTGACATGAAGAAGAAAAAAAACAAAACTTGTCGTAGTGCAGGGGTTAGTTCCGACCTGCAGCGTAGATTAACATCGTTCGACCATAAATATGACCATCGTTTAGAGCATTAAACTACTTTTACATTGCAACAGATGCCAGAATAATTAAATCGCTGCTCTCGCGCATCTTTCCGCGCGCTCAGCTGCATGACGTCATCAAGCGCGGAGGTCTACACGACCTGCGGCGCACCTTGGCAGGGTGTAGCCGCTCCACCCCACATAGCGACACCTTGGCAGGGTGTAGCCACTCCACCCCCTACACAGCGACACTTTGGCAGGGTGTAGCCACTCCACCCCCTACACAGCGACACTTTGGCAGGGTGTAGCCGCTCCACCCCACATAGCGACACTTTGGCAGGGTGTAGCCACTCCACCCCCTACACAGCGACACTTTGGCAGGGTGTAGCCGCTCCACCCCCC
>CM040998.1:3841968-3852305 GCA_022985145.1 Pangasius djambal
CTGACCTTTTTGACACTAGAATCTTTTTTTTTTTTTTTTTTTTCAGTTCGAAGCCCCGCATCTGAAATGAATGAGAATTTAAGGTGACTGAACTGAAAGTAGTCAATTAATGTCTTCACAAACAATTCAGTTTGTTTTGATCTGCATAAGGCTTTTGGCGCTGGGATTGTCACAGAGCAGCGTAACAGGAATAGATTTAGATCTCTAATGAGCAAGAGGCGAGAGTGGCAAGAAGAAACACCCTGAGATGATATGAGGAAGAAATCTCGAGAGGAACCAGACTCAAAAGGGAACCTGTCCTGTTCTGGGTGATTGACAGCATGAAACTATGTCTGTGCCCATGAACCCCCGAGATCTGCACCTGTCCGTAAGAGAAGCTTTTTTCCTCAGCTGACCCCTTGTCACTTCAGTGGATTTGACCCACTTAAACTCAAACTAGGGGATGCATTTTCTCCCTCAGCAAATTGTGTAACTTCTTTAAAACAGACTTTAACAAGACTGAGCTAATTTTTAATGGTCCTGTGAAACTGCCAGCCAGTCTGGACTTCAGTCTGTGACACTTTGTGCCTCTGGTTGTTCTGCAATCATTTATAGCCTTTAGTGCACTACAATCACTTTGATTAGCTTTTTAATGGTAATGTGCCCAAGAAGACCATTTCTCTAAGACTTCTCACGGCTGAAGATGATAAGCAACCATCTGACCAGGTTTCATTGTTTCAGCTTATCAATTTTCAAACCTCTCCAAGAGGCAACGCAGTGTTTGTAATTCTCACAGCACCTATGTATTTCCCAAATTCCACCACTAGCATGCCCGATTTGACTAATCAATCAATCAATCAATCAATCAATCAATCAATCAATCTAAGTTCATTCAGGTACACTGGTGGCAATTTTACAAATACGGTATGTCGAGGTTACCTTGAGAGGTAATATCAGAGGTGCCTCGATGAGGTTTGTGGAAACAAACCTGTAGCATTATAAAATATCAGTCCAATCTTTTTGAAAAATGCAAAAGATTTTACACTTTTATTGCATTAATGTTCATTTGCTTGTATGTAGATATTCGTACGCCTCGAACTGATCAGATTTTGGAATTGATCCAAACAGGGTCAAGGTCACAGAAAGGTCGAATTTCTGAAGTAGTTTTTCCTTCAGCAGCTTCCTTCCTGTTTGCAGTATATTGTATGGGTATTTCAGGCACAAAATGAGTAACAGCAAGCAGTCGACCTGTTGGTGGAGGATGTTTCTTAAGGTACCTGGACAGTACGATATTCATTTGAGCGCAAGAGTGTGCGTCTCTTTCACCGTTTATCTACCGAAACAAAGAGAAATGTATGATGTCATGACACAACTGACAGAAAATATTTGGAAGACAAGAATTTTTGATATGACTCTTGAGTCTCAAGTCCTGATTTAAAGGCCGTGTATGACCTCTGAAAGAGTTACACCAGACGTGTCAGGAAGAAAGGAGTCCATATATTACAGCTGAGTGGACCCACACATTGCTCATTGCAGTCCATTCAGTTATGATTCATTCAGATTTGCTCACCAGTTTGTTCAGTTTGCACAAAAGTGCTATCTGTTAATGCCGCTGTTTAAGTCTAAACAGCTTGAGCCATGTAAGAACATAGCTAATAATTGTTGGCGTTTTGTGCTATATTATAATATGCTTAAAGGTCAGTGTTTTAGCAAATCACTGAACTCAGTGACTCCAACACCGACCTGCTAAATGAGAGATGAATTAACGTTAGTTACGGCTGATCATTCCGCTGATTTGGCACACATGCACTTTCAAATACAACATACGTTATTCAGGTATTTACACATACAACTTTAAAATACATCAAATCTCTGAAAATCCTGACGGTGGTTATGCAAAGGAATGGAAATGAAATGCTCTGGTTTGCACAAGTCAGTTTTGCAGTTTGAAATGGCAAAGCCTATGAGCAGGCACTAAATGAAAGGAGCAGCTCCATGCACGCCAGTGAGCAATACTAATTCGTTTTCAACTTTGGGACTTGTCCAAAGACGGAATTGTTTGTGAATGAAAGAGGCTTTAGATGGTTGTAAGGAGCCTAGTTATTATGCCTCTCAATGAGGCTCCTTCCCCAAGTCTGGGCCTCATGCAGTCTGCTGACATGTTCAGCCCTGCGTCCTACTGGCCACTGGACCGTCTTTACACACAGACGCACATCAAGATAGGCTCGTCGGAAATAATCCATCCAAACATTTATTGTAGAGAGAAAACTGACCCCTTTTCAAAAAATTCTGCGAATTTTAAAGAATGCCATAGTTTTCTAATTATATAAGTTTATGCTGCATTTTTAAAAAATAGAGCATTTTGCACCAGCCTTAACAAAGTCTCACGCAAAAGCTTGCAATAGTCAAGTGTTATTTTAAAAAACTGAATGGTTTTCACTAAATCATAATGTTACATCTCCACGTAGTGACTATTTTATATGTCTATGTTCAGAAATTAATTACTAATATGTGGCATATGTAAATCTCTTGAGCAGAGGCTCAGCGATGTAGATCGAGTGCCATAAAGTTTATGTTACAAGTAATTATTTACAAATGCTGCATACGAGTATTTAATTGGATCAAGTTCCCATCTGCCCCCTGCACATTGTGGGCTATGGGTGTCTGTGTCTTGGTTATCAGCCACCCAGAATTAAGCTCGGTATGTTGCCCTGTCAGTGCATCTTTTCATTTGGCTGTTGGATGACCACGCTAGCCTAGCTCATGTTAGTTTACGCGAAAAGTTCAACAGTAATGACTAACTGAAACCTTCAGTTCCGGTTAGGAAGAACCTTTTTCTCTCCTCATTCACTACAAAATAAAGTCCAGCCTTGTTACTGCTGTTCAGAGACAGTGATCATGATTTATGATTCTGCCGGTAAACATCATATGAAAACGGAGATCATATCCGAGAGCTCTGCGGCTTTTAAGGAGTTACTGTACTAATTAATAAAAACGACTCTGGCTTTCTTTCAGGTTCTGGTCCAAGCCCAGAGGGAACTGCTGAATTACGATGGTCTCGGGATTAGTGTCCTCGGTAGGTGGTGGTGTTCTTATAAAATAAAATAAAATAAAATTGCTTTGCTTGTGTTTGTTTGTGTGTGTGTGTGTGTGTGTGTGTGTGTGTGTGTGTGTGTGTGCGCGTGCGTATGTTCACTGACATTAATGATTCTTGTTCTACCTAGAAATGAGTCACAGGACATCCGATTTTTCCAAGATAATCAACTCAGCTGAAACTCTACTCCGTGAACTTCTGTGAGTCCTTAAACCCCGCCAAGGGTCCGTTTACATGTGAAATGAACCGGATATGCAGTACACCGTGTTGTAAACCATGTAATAATAACAATAATAACGGCTGCAATTCATGTGACTGTTCATTGTTCGATACGTTATCGTTTCTATAGTAACAACTAATTCACGGTTCATGTACAGTTTGAACAGTTTTTTTTTTCAAAACGTCAACAGCTGAAGCTTTGTGTAAGGAACCATTTATGTTACGTTTATGGAAGGAGTCTCCAGTGTCAGCTCTTTGTAACAGTCAGTAAGTTTCCTTTCATGGGAATCTTCCGGACCGAGGACTTTGCCCTTTGTGCTTTCTTGGTAACATGACAAGCTGTATTTTGTTTTATTAACTTTGAGAGAGAAAAAAGAGCGGCTGATGAAGGAATGACTTCAGATGTAACTATAAACGTGAAAAAAGTACGAGGTTTTGTACTTTATTTAATAAAAATGGTCATCTTGAAATAGCAGATCTCTTTGCTGTAGTACAAGAGGAATAAAAAAACCCTTTCTGACGTTATTAGGAAAATAAATCAAATTTCGGAGTGGAAAGAGGAACATCATGAATGATCACAACGTCCTGGCGATGAGCATTTTCCCCTAAACAGTGCTTTATGTTTTATTCCGCACCTATTCAGCGTGCATCGTGTTATCAGACGTGTACGCAGTTATAATGTAGAAATGTCAAATGTGCACGTGCCTGTTTCATTTTTCACAGTAACTGGGTCTTTATTGGCCACATTTCTTTTTTCTTTTCCTACACTTTATACAGGAATATACCTGACAACTACAAGGTTTTGTTTCTGCAAGGAGGTGGGACGGGTCAGTTCAGTGCTGTTGCTCTGAATCTGATGGGTCTGAAGGAGGACAGATGTGCTGATTATATTGTGACAGGAACCTGGTCTGCGAAGGCTGCCAAAGAGGCAGAGAAGTACGGCAAAGTGAACGTGGTACATCCAAAAGTGACCAGATACACTGGTGAGTTTTTTTTCAGCAACTACAGCATGGCCAGGTGCTTTTGAACTCTGGTGCAGTGTAAAATTAGGGTGTGAAGACAGACCAGTGTAATGGCACACACGTGTGTGACTTTTTACATACGGTGGGGTCCAAAAGTCTGAGAGCACTAGAGCTTCTAATTTGCGTTCTTTTCTGATTTAATACAAGTTTACAAATTAAAAGTTACAAATGATATTATTGACAACAACTTGAATGGAAAGTAGAATTTTTGAAATATTTACATGAATTTCAGAGTTGCTTTGTATCCTTGTTGCTTTAATGACAGTGTGCATGCGAGCTGGCACGGACTCCACACGTTTGTGCAAATTTTGTGCAAATCCATTTTGGATCAAATGCATTAGAAGAGATTAGGCATGAGGAAAATCTGACCTTTTGTACAAAGCAGTTAACATGGCCAGTATCATAAATTTGCTTAGATTTAAATAGGGACCTAGAAATAGTGCAGAATCTTGAATATTCAATATACTGAACATTTACTTTCTTTGTTTGAAATATTTCAAAATTCTAAACCCTTTTGTTCATTTCCAATTTTAAATAAATAAATAAAAAATCACAGATTTTCAATGTGGTCTCAGATTTTTGGATCCCTGTGTGTGCGCGCGTGTGTGTGTGTGAGTGTGCGCGCGTGTGTGTGTGAGTGTGCGCGCGTGTGTGTGTGTGAGTGTGCGCGCGTGTGTGTGTGAGTGTGCGCGCGTGTGCGTGTGAGTGTGCGCGCGTGTGCGTGTGAGTGTGCGCGCGTGTGCGTGTGAGTGTGCGCGCGTGTGCGTGTGAGTGTGCGCGCGTGTGCGTGTGAGTGTGCGCGCGTGTGAGTGTGAGTGTGCGCGCGTGTGAGTGTGCGCGCGTGTGCGTGTGAGTGTGCGCGCGTGTGTGTGTGAGTGTGCGCGCGTGTGTGTGTGCGCGAGTCATTTCTTGATTCACTCCATCGGTGGTTTTGGTTTTCAGTTTTAGAAGTGATTGAGAGAAACGCTGGATGTTCAGAAACTTTCACCTGGAAGTATACTTAAGATTTTCAATAAGCCCCTTGTGTGTGTGTGTTTTTTAAAAATTCCGTTTAACATTTTACTCCTGTTGTTTTGAATAAAAATGGGGGTTAAGTTTAAGGCAGTTAATGCAGATTAAGGCAGCATTCTGTGACTTGTAAATGAAAAGTTTCTCCTCCCTTCAGGGATCCCAGACAGCAGCAGTTGGTCACTGAACCCTTCAGCGTCCTACGTCTACTACTGCTGCAACGAAACAGTCCATGGCATTGAGTTTAACTTCATTCCTGACACCAAGGGCGTGATTCTTGTCAGTGATATGTCGTCAAATTTCCTATCACGACCAGTAGATGTATCGAAGGTGGGCTATATTTTCCATAGTTTAGGTTTTAAATTCGCTGTTGTCTTGGCAGGGTTTGTTTTTTGTCTTTCTTTTTTTCTTCAGTGGTTTAAATTTGTATTCCTTTTGTCTTGTTCCAAGTTCGGGCTGATATTTGCAGGTGCGCAGAAGAATATCGGAAGTGCAGGAGTCACTCTTGTGATCGTACGGGAGGATCTGTTGGGAAAAGCTTTGAAGGAGTGTCCTGTTGTATTTGATTACAAAGTGCAAGCTGAAAACAATTCCCTTCACAACACCCCACCGTGCTACAGGTAAAACTTCGGAGCTTGTTTTCCTTTGGTGTCTGGGGGTTAATCTTTTAATAAATTCAGATGCATCTTAGTAAAGATGAAAAATGATTCCCGAAGCATCTCAGCCCTAAAAACAGCTCCTAAGGTAAAAATGGTTAAGAGTAGAGAGGAGGACTTTTTAGAGGCTTAAGAGTTTCTATAGCAGAGGACAAAATGGCAGAAAGAAGAAATATTCTCCAAACACTGCTCTTCTGTCCAGTTTGCTTTTCTTGTTCTTTTACTTCCTTCCATCTCTCTTGGATTGTTGGCTACATCCCATCCAAAAGTGCAACTTAAATAGACTGTCCTGCAGTCATGTAAACTGGTAAAAGGTGAGCCATTTTGCTCCCATCAGTCTGAAATGTATTAGTAATAAAATCAGTTTGGTAAATAAATGTAAGAACTTAAATATAGTAACTACTGCATGGAAACTGGTTGCTTCAAAAGTAGACACATTTTCAACATTTGGCTGTTTTAATGAACTTTAAGATATTTAGCCTATAACAGAAACTTTGCATAAAGTAGCCTGTATTCATGATTATACAATTTCTTAATACAAACATTTTATGATTTCGCTGTCCATAATATTATCATAAACTCTATTTTCACAAAGAGCGCATCTTAAGACCTGAAGTTCATCCACTGATTCATCTTCAGTAGCTGCTTTTTAAAAGAAAAATAAAGATCAGGGTCACGGAAATCAAAATTTGCACACACATTTTGATTTATTTATTTTTCGTATCATCAGAGTGGGCATATGTAGTTTGGGAACCAGGCACTTTTAGAGTTTTTAGGCAAACTGTAATGTCCTAAAAGTAATTTAATCATTTTTTACTGTGTAAAAATACCGTATTTGCTCTAATATAATCTCCTCAGTTAATTAGCTTCCCATGACTCCCATAACTTCCCATTATTTAACTAAGTATTCAAGATGTTAATTTTCGTTGCTTGTTTTAAATGTTTCCTGTGTGCCTTTGTGTATTTGTAACATTTTGACTGACTCCCATGCTTTCTGAGGCCTGTAGCAAGTTTTGCATAATACTTCGGATTAGTTTTACTTCATACAGCATCACGCTGAGAAATCAGGTGTCTGTTGTAGGCATCCTCTTTAGCTATTTTTTAATAACTTGATTTAAGAATATTTGTCACAAGTCATAGTTGTGTTTTTTTTTAAGCCATGCTCTCATGCGCTTTTCTTTTAATTTTATTTTTACAGCATCTACATTGTGAAGCTGGTTCTGGAGTGGATCAAGAAGAGCGGAGGCACGGACGTCATGGATAAACTGAGCAAGCAGAAATCCTCTCTGATATACGACATCATCAACAGCTCCAAAGGATTTTACTCGTTAGTAAAAAAAAAAAGTGTATTATAATTTAAAACTGTAATTTATCATTTGAAATTTGTTTGCCATTGCTTCGCGACAGTACAGATACTCTTAAAAGGTGTATTTTGAGGTTCTCTTCGAAACCGCTTCAGTGAAATGGGTTGAAATTGTCATGAGTAGATGCTGCGTTTAAGCTGGCTCAGAGTGCACACTGGAGTTTTATTTCATTGGTGCGACTTCAGTGGAACTAAGCTTTGTATTCAGCTTTGTATACTTCTAAAGGTAATACTTTGAACGTGGGGAAAAATTAGATCCCATACTGCGTTTTTTTTCTTTTCCTCAGATGCCCCATCGATGCAGAGTGCCGGAGTCGCATGAACATCCCCTTCCGCATTGGGAACAGCGATGGAGACGAAGCCCTGGAAAAACAGTTTCTGGAAGGCGCTTCCAAACTTGGAATGATCTCATTAAAAGGACACAGGTGTGACATCATGCGCAGACTTAATATGGACTGCAGTTAATTACATTTTACGTTTACTAGTTTTGGACTGAAACAGATCAGCCAGCCTAACCATAATAATCACTGGAAATTATCAGCAGGTCACAAACAATCCCTGATGCAGCTTTAAATTTTGTTTCTTCTTTTGACAGAAGTGTTGGTGGCATACGAGCTTCTTTGTACAACGCAGTGACCGTGGAAGATACGCAAGCTCTCGCTGCCTACATGAAGGAGTTTCTAAATAAGCACCAGCCTAATAAAATGGAGCATTAACCTACAAATCATATTTCCAAATAGCCTTAATCACTAATAACATGTTTTTTTTCTTTTCTTTTCTTTCTTTCTTTTATTTTTTGTAGTAATGTGATAACAGTGTATAGATATCACTTGGCTAGCATTGTCTTTTATGTAGGGAATAGTATAGATTTTTTTTTTTCTCTAATATAATTATAATAGAATTAAACACTACATTACTGTGTCTTAAATTAATACTTGAATAGCTTTTTCATAGTCACACTCCTCTGGCCAGGAACACGGTATCTCTTCATACTGTTTTGCCTAAACAGTAAACTAATAATTGTGTTTTTAATTAAAAAAATGTAACTTAATGCTCATATATGAACCTGCTAGTCTGTTTCTAGTAGATAAACAAGGACGTTTATACATATAAATCAGTCTCAACAAAATATGCAAGCGAAAAGGAACAGCATTTGGGAATTAAAATGACTGCTGATCATTTCACGAGGCGTTTGTGAACTATTTATTATTGACTTTGGCCGTAAGTAATGACAGCTGTGCTGATACTCAGTGCTACAGCGTGACTGTGAGTGTGATATTGCTTTTATACAACAAATCCATAAACAAGAAATTAATTTAGAGTTACGGACATTTCCTGGAAAAGCCACATCTGGATAGAGCATCGGGCGTTGCCATGCCAACGCACAGACTGACTGACAGCCCGTCGTAAGTGGAGTAACAGCTTCAGCGTAATGAACTGTTGCTAGAATTGGAATTTTATGCAGTGAAAAGCACAAGTGTCGTTAGACGAAATATCAGAAGTGTTGAAACGCCGCTTGTCCAATCTAATTAGTGGACCGGAACTAAATGTTGTATAATGTTGAACAAAACAAGAGGCATCCATATAGTCAGTGCAAACGAGCATGCTGCTCATTTCTTTCATTTCAGTTTCACTGAAGTTAGCTTTAGTGTTGAAGTATAAAACGTACAAACTCAGTGCAAACTGATTTCTTACAAAAACTGGGATGGAGCAGTGTTTTACAGTTACTGTGGTCAAATAGCGCTGATTGATTACTTCAGACTGCATTTCATTGGGCTTTATGGTGAATAAATGTTTCTCGCGGAAGTTACAGGCGAAAGGGAAGATGAGTAGTATAGAGCTAGCAACTACACACAACCAGTTACTAGCTAATGTGAACAGCATTGTTAACTTGTTACAAATAAAACCTTATGTGCACAAGGGAAGCCACAAGATGTGAGTTTTGTGGCAGAACTGATTAGGACAGCTGTATAAGCAGTCCATCGGTCGAGTTGCTTTTCAATGCCTAATTATCTGAATTAGATTCTACATGATTTCATGCTGCAAAACAAACTATATACTGTATGAGCTGCCTAGGGCCCACTCCATGAGATAAATGGGATGTGCTCTGGTGCATGCTAGGAATCTGAGGATATGACTCTCCTGGTCTAAATCTTCCCCTGAGATTGACTTTGTGGGCTCTGGAACCTGGGACTGGGTTGCTGTGACTTAACAGTACCATGCAGCTGGTCTGGCAATGTTGGTTTTGTGATAATGAAGCCTATGCACACAGTTGTCGCCACACATTATCATGAAACCAGTCATGTGTCAGTCATAGGTCAAATTAACCCAGTCCCTTTTTGATCAGAGAGAGAGACCAATGAACAGAGTTTTTGTTTAGAAACTTCCCCATCGCCAGCCTCTGGTCTTACAGGCCCTGCTTAGGACCTGCCTTACAGAGCCAGTGAGGGTTGAAACTGGACCCCAGGCCCTGTGCTGTGTGTTAGCATGTAGAATGTAAGAAAAATGTTTTCAAGTGAAAGAAACAGGACATCTGACAGCCTCATGGGTACAAGCCGAACAGGACCGCAAGTACAAAATTTGGGACAGGGCAAATGTGACGTGAAATTTATTGAAGCAATGATTATTGACCAATAAAAAAAAAAAATCACATGAATAGTTTTAATGCAGCTTGTTACCTGTGAAACCACAAAACACAACATCCTCTGTTCAGACGTTGGAAGGCTGAAACCTTAAATGATCAGCTTTACCTCTGACTTTAAGGACTGTCACTGGAGACTCCTTCCATAAATGTTAAATAAATTCAATTCAATTCAATTCAGTTTATTTGTATAGCGCTTTTTACAATGTCATTGTCTCAAAGCAGCTTTACACAAACAAAAAAGTAAGATGAAGTGTGAGAGTGTGTCTGAAGAGCAAGCCGAGGCGACGGTGGCAAGGAAAAACTCCCTGAGATGGAGATAGGAAGAAACCTTGAGAGGAACCAGACTCAACAG
>CM040998.1:3863375-3885225 GCA_022985145.1 Pangasius djambal
AAAAAAAAAAAAAAAAAAATGCAAAGAATTGTATTTTCTGTTGATATTTGTTGATTTATGATATTCTAATGTTATATCATTATGCACATCCACCTTTGTTGATATTAATCTGTCTGCTTTTTAGACTATAAAAATAACACAAATAATAATTATATAAACCCTATTACTGGTATATACAGCAGTTTCTGAATAATAAACAATGTATGATAGAAAACACTACATAAATGAATGTACTGTGGCGAAAACAGGCCGAGTTCAAGTCTTCAGCTTCACTAAATATGACTGTAATAGACAACCTTGAGCAACTTTATATACTTATAGAAAAATATAAAAATCATATAAAAATGATGATATTTCATCAGCTGAAATATATGTGATTAGGCCATTAGGGGGAAAAGGGACTATGAAGAATCAATAATAGTAAATAAGGGGAAAAAAAAGAGGAAAGAAAGAAAGAAATCAAAGTATCTGACCCATCATCCCATACTGATTTATTCACCGTGTGTTACATTCGTTGTGGTGTCACCCGGATGCTCTTCTTCTTGTACAGTTTACAGCTTGTTCTGGCGAGACTGTAGGATGATTGTGTGATCCGTGCAAATATTTGTCTATCCAGCCCACATCAGACATCCCAGAAGTACGGCATGTATTTATGATTATATAGCAGACATCATGGGTTTTTTTTATGGAAGCACTTTATTATATACACATGATAAGGTCGTATGATGAATTCCCAGCCCCTTTGATGCATAATGAGAAAGACATAAGCAACAAAAAAGAGAGTAAAAGATCACTGATGTACACGAGTATAGAGCATTCCAATATATACCAATATAACAATGAACTGGTGCTGATGCTAAGATGAGCAACGCAGCCCTGAACCAAAAATAGGCCTACAATTAACCACTTATGGCTGCTAATTCTAAAGGATGAGGCAAATTTGAAGTCTGATTTGAATCTAAAATGATTTACAAGTGAGGCAGAGCCCAATCCAAGCATATATTGGAGTAGGGGAGGGTTAAGGGCTTTTACTCAAGGGACCTACAGCATCTCTATAGACCTGGGACTTGAACTCACAACATTTGGTTCACAGAACATTAACCCGTGTTAAAGTGCTTGAGTCCGATACCTTTAATACTGACAGACGATTGATGGAAAGTAAGGATGCAACTCAAATAACTTGATTATGCGACCGTGATGAGCTGTAATTAGCTGTTGAACTGTTCAGTTCAGGAAGTCCATGCAAAATGACTACATGCCAAACTATTTGACTTAAATACCAAATTGTTTTAAGCTTCAGTTCACACGCCTATTATACGGAGTCTCAACTTTGGAAAACAGTGCAGGGGAATTAAGAGCATGATGCATAAGCCAGTCTCCTAGCAAATCAAGTAGCAACAAAGAGACAACAAAGTAATATTTACTGACTTTTCCAGCCATTCATGGTGCATGCAAACAGATGGTGTTTTATGTTCCTCAATTCCACTGTGAAACTGTACTGAAAGCAGATGTCTGATGAACTCATGACAGCTGGGACTTGGTCAAAAATACATTTTGTGTTGTGTGGAGGTATTGCCTCCGACCACAGTTGTCAATCCTGCTATTAGATTTATTATACTCATTATGATCATGTGATGCTGTGTATGTGGAAACAGGAAGGTGATCTTATGAGTTGAGTGAAAGCAATGTGGAATATGTCAGAAGTGTTTTTCCTCTCTCTTAAACAGCCACTGAGAACGTAGAAGTAAGACCAGACTAAACTATCTTAATGTAAAATTGGCCAGTGTAATAGTTTGCACCTGTTTTGTAATCACTTTAGAAAATGATAGAGCAGGAAATTGTCACGATTTTTTTTTCCCATTGGCGTATTGTGACATTAGTATAGCATAGCCATTAGTGATAAGGTTCTGTGTGCCATTTAATCTTAACCCGGAGGGAACCTTATAATGCTACGGTCACGATATGTTGAGTATCATTTCCTTTTTCAGTGTTATTTGTTGAAATAGGTCATCTTAGGACAGAGTTATAGATCAACCAGCAGGGTTACTTGGAAATATGTTTGCAGACACTTTGCTTAAACCGTAATAAACTAAATGTTTGATATAATGTGTGGTGTGTTCCTTTTATTTCACATTTCATTCTCAGTCAGTGATTTGTCCACCAGAAGTCTTACTGAAGATGCATCAGCATGGATTTGACAGTATGCAATAGACCATATTGCACAGACCCTTAATTATATAAAGTTAGTGTACATACTACCCATATACAGTATATGACCAAAAGTTTGCTCAAAAGAGAATGGCCAGACTGGTTTAAACTGAAGACTACGATACCTCGAATAACCACTCGTTACAACCGTGGTGAGCAGAAAGTCATCTCAGAATGCACAACGTGTCAAACCTTGAGGTGCAGGGGCTACAACAGCAGCAGATGATATCAGGTTCCACTAATGACAGCAAATAACAGGAAACTGTGACACAGGCTCACCAAACCTGGGCAATTGAAGATAATGGAAAAATGTTGCCTGGTCAAAGAATGTGTAAAGGTTGGCCGGTTCAGCAAGGGCTAAATATTTTGGTTATTTGAGGTATCATAGCCGTCCTGTCAGTTTAAACCAGTCTGGCCATTCTCTTTTGACTTCTCTCATTAACAAGGCCTTTCCACCAGCAGGACTGCTGCTCAGCGGATGCTTTTTGTTTTTCTCACCAGTCTTTGTAAATTCTGTTTGATGTGAACATTAACTGAAGCTCTTGACTTTTATCTGCATGATTCTATGTATTGTGCCGCCGCATGACATGACACAGGTGTTCCTAATAAAGTGTCAGTAGCTGGACAGTGAAACTATTCGTGCTGAGCAATGCAGTCACGATGCATTGTCATCAATGGCATATAAAAACTAGTTTAAAAAAAAAAAAAAAGGAAACCATGAATGCAGCTGTCTGTCTGCCTCTAAGTGTGTGTAATAGTTTTAGCCCCACCTCATTTTGATTATGCCACTGATGAGACCTCGTGGACGCATTGCACAACACGGCTTTCACTGTTCCCTGTAATATCCCGAGCAGGCAGCGCTAGTTTCACACTGAACTTTGCTTTACAGATCTTTAGTTTCACGCCTGGAACGATAGGCGGCGCCACGCGCGCGCGCTGCCTTGCCACCCGCTAAAAATTCAAAGAGTAAACGACTCCTGCTCCTCGCCTTTCTATTGGCTGAGAGAGATGGGGGCGGGGCCTGTGTTTAATTATTCACGTGGAAGGAAGACCAAATCAGTTGGTTTATAGGGACTGTGGAGTGCGTTTACTGACCTCCGATACAACTTTAAAGCTTTTATTCTCACCTTCTTTTCAGCAAACAACGCCTGGACCTGTTTAACTCGGTTTTTGTTTTTTTTTTAAAAAGGAAAACCTGTAATATACCTGCTTTTTGAAGTTTTTGAACGCTTTTATTCATCCAGGTCTTCAGCAGGTGGGATTGTTGTGGACTGGACTGAGCTTCTTTCACCAGGATTCACACCAAAGCCATATAATCCATCAAGGACCTTTTTACTGGTTTACTGGGTTACTGGGTTACTGGTACTGGGTTACTGGTTTACTGGTACTGGCTAGATCTCTGTAAACCAGCATCTGTGTGAAGATCATGTTGGATTTTCTGTTCCCAGTGAAAGACCTAAAAGGCTTGTAAAGCTCTCCTGAGACAGACAGCAGAAGCTGCAGAAAGTTTTTTTTTTTCCTTCTTCTTCTTCTCTCCCAGGACATTGTTTTGGTGTGGAAGCTCACAATGACCGACCACAGATACTCAAGCCTGGATGAAACCTCACTTCAGAATCTGGTGAGTTCATTTCAAACCCCCAGTGTGCTGGTGTTTCACAGGAACCTGTACGGTTTATTTCCTGTAGAAGTTCTTTCCAAAGAAAGCCTTCACACTGGGTTTGAGCTCCTGTCATGGATTTCCAGCTGAGAAACTGCCCACAAGTCAAGTTAACCCCAAACCGCCAGTTTAAGCTAAATGATCAAACATCTTTATTTAAATAATAAATATTATACTACTGTGTAGTAAATACAGCAGACTAATAATACACATGCAGTAGTAATTTCACAAATATTGTCACATGACTCACAGTGTTCATTAGTGTTTTTCTGATCTGAATGGGTGTTTATTTGTGTCCATGTTCATGTCATTATGAAATACAGATCATCCAGGCTAAACAAAGTACAAAATAAAGCGGTGTTTAAAAGCAGAAAAGCTCTCCGAAGAACCAAAATCTTCTGCTTCTTCAGTTTCCAGATTTAAAAAAAAAACAAAAAAAAAACAACAACAATTCAAAAAGCTGGACTTTGGCCAAGCTCACACCTGCACACACACACACACACTTTTTCTGACTCACCAGTCCTGCGCTTCACCTGGACAGAAAAGTATTGCTCACTTCCTTTTAAAAATGTTTACTAAGCACATGAAGTTACTTCACACTAACAGTGTACTCATTTCCTACTGTCATTTTTAAACCAAAATTAAAAAAAAAAAAAAAAAATCTTATTGGCAAACTATGCAAGGATGAAGGAGGTGAATATAAATTTCGTATCCCAGCTGTGCTCTGAATCCAGATGTGCTTCTCAGTGAGAACTGGGCTAATCATTAAAATCACAAAGGTTATTTTGTAAATGTTGTTATGGGTTTGAGTTGTATCCAGACGACACAAAGCCGTTGTGTTTGGTCACACCAGGAAGCTTTATGCAGTACTTTATTACAATGGAGCTTTATAACTGTGTGTAATATTCAGTCTCATTTTATGTCTTCTAAAACTAATTTATACTGAAAATGTGAACATTCTGGGTGTGTACTGGACAGGAAACGGGCACTTTGACCACTCAACCCGATAGGGTAGTGCTATTGCAGGAGCATACGTGGGTTGTATAGTGCTCAGGCAGGAGTGTGAAGATGAGTGGTGATACGGGCTCCTTGACTTTTGAGGAAAGGAGTCGACAAAAGGACAATCTGTGCAGTTCCCATGGTATGAGGGCATCTCTGCGATCAGAAAGGCTTTTACGTCAAGATTTTTCGTGACATTGTACAGGCAGTGACGCTGCTGTCTTACAGAATATCTGTGGACTCATCATCATAACAGCCTCAGTTCTAAAAGCTATCTCGCAGCCCCTAATTCACCCTTTTTCTATAAAAAAACAAAACCCCAGAAATAGTGAAATACCACCTTTCTGTATGATAAAGACTGCGACGAACAGGCGTCCCATCAAGGGTGTATTCTCACCTCACACCCGGTATTCCCGGGATCCGCTCCGGATCTACTGCAGCCCTAACCGGGATCAAGCAGTTCCTGAAAGTGAATGAGTGAGTGAGTGAGTATCAAAAAGAGTGGGAAGAGGGGGAGACAAAAAAGAAAGCAGATACTTCAGTGGAAGGTGGCAGACAGGTTGTGAGTAGCTTGGGCGTGTCCCATGCGCTAATGTTTCGTCAGGCCTGTGTGTACGACTTCCTCCATCTGTTCCACTCACACACACACCAACCTAGACACACGCTCGAATTTGCCCTGGAGTTCTATTTCAGGGATGTTTGGTTACTTTAGCATGTCGCGCATTACGACATAATGCTACAGAGTAATGTTACGATAACACAATAAATAGCAAATGAATACATTTATAATAAGTGTAAATAAATGTACCGTGTATGTAGATTCATTTGAGATGGCTACAGAGTTAGTTTTGAGGTTCATATGGTTCTGTGGTAACGTTTTGCTTTTATATTTGCTCATTAGTGTGGCCTGTCAATAATTAATTATTCAGTATCACAATGTTCATCAGGTACAATACTGTTATTGTGGGCGTTTAAAAAAACATCTTCATTACCTCTGGCTTCTGTTTGAGAGCGTGTTATTTGGATACGAAGAATCTTTGGGCAGCACTAAGTGAAGGCCTCGTCCACACACACATTGATAAATTCAAAAACTTTTTTTTTTTTTTTTTTTACATTTTTGGCCACACTAGTAATGTATTCAGAAAATTTCTCAAAAGTTTCCCGTCCACAGTGAAACGCGAAGATGATAGAGACCAGCATGTTGGATGTGGCCCTGAGTGTCCGATCCTCGACATTCACGTCATTTCTGCCAATTTTCGTTTGTTGTGACAACACGAACGCACAGGTGTCTCTTTTATACTACAGAGCAGTCAAACATCAAATGAACATACCTAGGACAGAAAATAGCAGGGCAGTGGGTTCCGCCATGTTGGAATTGTGGAGGTCAAGTGGCAATCATACATCAGTGTTTACACTCATTGCAACGTGGAAACAGTATTTTCAGATTCCTCCACTTTGGAGAGTGGATTAGTTAGAAAGACGTACCATTTTCAGTGGTCGGAAATGTTCTTTTATTCTGGCTGAAAGGGCAAAATGGATAAGATGCGATTTCAGATTGATCTGTCATGGTGTGGGGGTAGTCCAAAGATCCCACTGAGTCCAGCTTTACAGAATTCCAGATGTAGATTTAGCTCCCTGATGAACAAGCCAGGAGTGACGGTGACAAGGGAAAAACTCCCTGAGATGTCATGAGGAAGAAACCTTGAGAGGAACCTGACTAAAAACGTGACCTTTCTGAGTCAAGACAACGAATATTAAGTGTGTTGAAAGGATTTTTAAGTAGGAGCCAGTTGTGAATGTGAGTACTGGGATGAGCACAGGATCGTCTTTATGATAACAGCTGTACGTACCGTAGGTACAAGTCCAGGTTAGGTTATCCACTGAAGAAAGGGTGGACGTCAGGCAAGAGGCGCATGGATGATAACAGTTTGGGTATCAATGGATACTAATGATGATAATAATAATAATAATAATAATAATAATAATAATTAATAGTGCTAATAGTTTAGGTGATTATCGTGATATGAAAGTATTGCATTGATACTTAATTGGGGCAGTCATTGATGTTTATTTAATCGGCTGAATCTCAGACTACTCGTATTGTATAATGACTCATTTAGGAGGAAGCTGTTACTATTTACTTAGATGTGTAAATTTCACACTCAGACAGTCATCATCTCTTCCTTTATACGTGAGTCAGTGTGGGACATGCGCACGTTGGGGTTCGGATGACTCACGCAGGACATATTCCAGTGAGTCAGTGTGAATTGTACAGGACGTTTTGGCGCTACAGTAGGATTTCAGTGAACACACAGGCTTTTAGAACTTTTTATATCGCGTTGTCTGCACCGTACTGACTGTGCTGTGAGACAGCTATTTGAAAATACACCCACTTTATTAGGAACACGTGGTCATTCATGCACTGATTTGGGCAGCACAGTGCATAAAACCAGTATTCGTATAGGCTTTAGTCTTATAAAAGACCACGTCCTGTAGAAATGATTGCAGGTTAGAGCACGCGCAATGACGTGTGAATGAACTACATCATGCCGTCAAAATAAGCAGAGATTAGAGCGTGAACGCTGAAACAGGTTTAGCTGCAGGGACGCAAGCTCCCAAGCACGAGTACGTAATTTATACAACAGACACACAGTTTACGCTCATATACATCCAGTTTAGACGAAACGAGCCCTTATTTGATTGAGAGTGAGTCAATAAAAGGAAATAGTTCAGTAGACAATAGATGTGAGGAAGACCAGAGGAAAGGATTAATCAGGGAGAGTGGGCGATATAGGTTTAATTGAAGCCGAGTTAGAGATGCTTTCCCTGATGATACTGCAAAGCAAATGACCTCAGTGGAAGTGTGCTCTGTTTTCTATAAAGCTGTTTAAGGCCACAGTCTGGTAGAAAACTGAACCGCTTTCCGATATCACTTGTAAGTACATGTGATTCCTGTATATGTGATTATAATTATGAGCATTATTTGCTATTTTTTTTTGTAATTGCTTATGCTGTTCTACTCAATATACGTGCTATGCTTATCAATATTGATTTAGGTTATGTGGCAACAAATTGTTTTCCAGTCAGATTTGATCCTGCAAAGTCATTCTCACTATTCTCACCCTGATCGACTTTCTCCCATATCCTTCCAGTACTCATGAATGCTGTAACTGCGCTTCATTTTCCATTAACCTGGCTGTTGTTTTTGTTGCACACGAACAATTCGCTTTCCTTCACTAATTGTAATGTTACGATAAGCTTGTTAACTTTTTCGTAACTGGTTATTTTTAAACGAGGCATTCGCCCGGCGCTCTTTATTCTTCTCCGCACATACGTCGGCTTCTGGAAAATGTCCTGCAGGAACATATTTTTTTTTTTTTGGAAAGGCCAATGCAGCGTTATAGTTATATCGTACAGACAAGGTCATTCAGTCACGGGACATGCCGTGCAGTGTCACAGTATCAGAAAGAAAGGGTGATATATGTGATAAACCCATTTGTTTTCAATGTAAGGAAAGGCAAAGAATAACTAAAATGAGACCGCAGGAGCCTCATTTATACAACATGTCTTTTCTAGCAGATTTGATCTTAAAATTAATCAGATTGTCCAAAAAAAAAAAATCCAATCTGATGTGCGAACTCTTCCTAACGTCCGTGACAGTATACTGCAAAAAATAAAGCGTGAACTTTCCCGACTTTTATCAGATAAGAGGTGGTGCAAAATCTATAAATAATTTAAATAAAGGATGCTTTAAAATCTTTGTATTTGAAAATATAATTCTTTTTTTTTTTTTTTTTTTAGCTGCCAATTCTACATAAATGTTTGATTTATAACCGGTGTGACACACAAGTTGCGTGCGTGCGTGTGTGTGTGTGTGTATATATATATTCAGCCGTGCACTTGAAATTCAAGTACGTTTTATAAATAAGACCCCAGGTGATTATCCTTGATTATTTAAATCGTTACATCTGGTGCCGGGATCGTAGCTAAGAGGAGCTGGAGATGTGATGAACCTGCTGTGAACCTACACGTGTATTTTTTGCGTCTGAAGCATCTTGGACTCACCTGAACTCTGCAAATGCAAATCATTGCAGTGGCAGGAAGGTATTTTAAGGCTTTCCAGAAACCCATCAAGCCACAAATATGAGCACCTGGAGTCTGCGCCAAGCACGATTGGAACTTTTGAATGCTACTGGGTTTCATAGTTGTGTTTCCAGATGAAGATTTTCAGGTGCAAAAAAAAAAAAAAAAAGGGTTTTTTTTTTTTTGGTTTGTTTTATCTCCCCACCAAACAGCTTGGGAACCTAGTTCTGGACGCAGGTTCTCATGGTCCCAGTCATGTTGTGGGATATTTAAAAAAAAAAATTCTGATGGGAATCTAAATTGGATCGTTGTTGGATTGGCCAAGGTCAGCCATGGATTGCTGACCAGAATGGCTTTTGAGGTCACATTTCTGATGGTCCGCCCTAAATTCCAATAACAGTGAAGAAGAAGAAGAGAGAATTAGAACTTGGTGGATATTTGCTTAGTGAAATGCTATTCTTCAGCATCCAGTAAGGAAGGGAGAACTAAACGAGGGTTAACATGCCTTTCCAGGAACAATTCGGAGTACATGCTCGCGCGCGCGCGCGCACGCACACACACACACACACACACACACACACACACACACACACACACACACACACAGGCTAGCTATTAGTTAGTCATTCATTTGTCCATGTAACTTGTAGCTGGTGAGGAGAAATTTGTTACTTTTTGCATACATGTAGAGATGTTAATAATCCATTTTACAGATGAAAGAGGGAGATTTGAAGTGCTTCTTTTTTTTTTATTTTTTATTTTTTTTTTTTATAAATGCAGCACCTCTCACGAACAAATCCGGTCCTACTTGATTTGCTGGCAGGAGTTTTCTGTCTGTCACCTCCTGTGATTAGAAGAATTTGATTTTATCTCTTGATAAAAGATGAACCTACTTTGGGTGCAGACAGCAAACTGGCAAATACCACAGACAAACACAACCTTTAACACGTTCATGTTTTTAAAAAATTTTTTTTTGTTTTTTATTAAAAGGTTCAACAGCACTGACAGGTTTGAAGCTAAATATTTCTCCATGTCTGCCTTGTGTACAGCTATAGAATCGATGCTGTCGGAGATTTCTAAGATCAGAATAGATGGAGGAAAGTTGTTCTTTCTTCTTTACACCAAGTTCCCTTGTTCCATAGAGCAGTTAGGCTGTTTCCAAGTCCTCAAGTCCAAGTCCCCTGAGGTCATAAATGTCAGTCTCTCATGGGTGACCAGCAGCGTGCACTTTCCAACAGTTTTCCATCTGTCTAGATTTATTTTTAGTTGTTTATTCTCTTGTTTTCCTGCTTGCCGTCTCTTTTCTTCAATACTTCCAAGTGCGTTGAAGTTAATTGAAATCAGAGCTTCATAAGGCGCATTAAAAGGAGCTTTGGAATTTGCACACGTATACCAGATCTGCTTTGAGTAGTCGAGTAAAGACTAGCCTTTATGGACTCGTGATTTGGTGCTTTGAAAATTTAAACAGCCTTTATCGGAGGAAAATGTTTGCTGCACGTGTACCTTTCAAACTCCAACCTTTTTTGGTTTGTTTTTCAGAACGTTCTTCAGTAATTAAAATTTTTTCCATACCAGCTCAACTCCGAAACACTTACAGGCCTGCAAAAGTGTTTGTGTAGATACATTTCCGTGGGTTTTACGCAGCCTGATTGTTATTTTAAGACTACTGAAGTGCTGTCCTCCTGTACTGAATCTTTTTAGATGAAGCCAATTCCGGATGACATTTCAAGATCCCAAAGGATCTGTGTGTACATATAAATACCCCTATATTATAAATATTTTTTGGAAAGGACTTAAATTAGAAGGCTTTCAGTGTGAGAGTCTTAATATAGGGACAGTTATTGCCTTCTCATCCTTATGACCTTCTGATTTTGATTATAGAGCACTGTTTCCTGAATATGTTTAACTGCCAAGGACAGTCCTTTTTGAGAAAAGACCACCTCGTTTTCATCCAAGAGGAAAGAAGCTTGTTGGGTCATCAGATTCCAAAACCCGTGCCGATCTCTTCAAAAATCAAATGCAGTGTTTTTGGAGATCTGTCCTTACATATGATGGCATGGAGAAAACTGCGTTGCTGGAATGTTTAACTCGGCTGTATGGATTTCTCTCTTTTCCTTGAGCTTCAGCTCTCATCTTAAAGACAGCAGGCCGAATGATGTGCCCTGTGCCCTTATAAGGACAAAATAATGCTGTGTGAGCAGTGGACTTTCTGAGTCACTCATTCACTCACATACTTGAAAGCAATCTTTCCATGGGGGAAAAAAAGTGATCAGGTAAAAATGTGAGGATTTGAACAATAGTCTAAAAAAAAAACCACCACCTAAAATGACTACTCTAAACTCTATTCTTAATAGCTGTCCATAGATTTATTATTTAAAAACTGCTCAGACCAGCATGCTTTAACTAGTGAGACACATCTGTGATTGGATGGTGTGCATGGGTTCTAAAGAAGAGGAGCAAATGGACGCTAATGCCAGTAAGCCTGAGTAATCTAAAACTAAAGATGTTCACCAAAAAGTTACCACATGACCTCATGCACGCGCTCGACGAATGGCGAGTTTACAAAAAGATTAGGGGGGATAAACACCCTGTCAATCAGAGGGACACTAGCCAATCATTGACACGTCATGGGAGAAAATGGAGAGAAGCAATGTTCCATAGAAAGCAGCTCACCTACAGCATCTCGGTGTGGTATACCAGCTGCTCTTTGGCTGATGCGAAGGCTCTCCAGAGAGCCATCATATCAGCCCAGAAGATCATCAACATGCAGCTTCCTGCGGAAACACCCGCTGTGTCCACTAACCCACAATCATCATCAGAGACACATCCCATCTAGGTCCCTCTGGAAAGTGCTACAGGTCCATCAAGACATACATGTCAAGGCTCCTAAACATAAGTTAAATACAGCATAATTATCATCAGTACATCAGTTATAGTAGAAATGCAGTTTCATTAAAATGATTGTGTGTTTAAACATGGCACTGAATTCCCCAAGCAGCACCTTATGTTTATTTTCACCTCCATCATGTACTTGTTTCTTTACTTGCTGATATTGTTGGTAATATGTAAATCATCATACAACTGGAGGTGCCATTTCAATGGATCAGTGTTCCACAGCTTTCAGTTGCACTGTATCTCAGGGAAACAAGCTGCAGCTTGTCCTGCCTTATCAGTTTTTAGGAAGGAAGGCTGACCCCAACTGTGTGCGTGTGTGCAGCTGGCACTGCATCCAAGAGTGACTTGGCACTCAGTTACTCATATCCTTTTAAAAAAAAAAAAAAAAAAAAAAACACTACAATGGAACTACTTGGACGGCAGTTGAGGAGTGAACTAATCGCTGCCTGCTGCTCTAGTGGCCTTCATTTTTTTGGGACATTATTTCTACTCCCATGTTTTTCTGTTCTCTCAGACAGCGTGTAACCGTGCGTTTCTTTATGAGGTGCAGTGTTTCGTGCACATAGGGGTGCATGATATGAGGAAAAATATCAGATCACAATTCTGAAAGACGATACACAATGTGTATTGTGATATATAGGATTACTCACCAACAGTAGGGTTGCATTATTTTAATTATTATTATATTAAAAAAAAAAAAAACTGCCTGATGATACTTAAAGACAAATAAAATGCAGCTTGTCATGTTACAGAGAAACCTGAGAGCCCTCTATCCTAAAAACTTTTCCTGTGTCAGAAATCATAAAAAAAAACAGCTTTACCTCTGTTACAGAGACTCCTACCAAAAATACAAAATACATACAATGTCCTCACTGAAAACCTAACCATTATCAACAATTACAAAGGTTTTTTTTTTTTAAATTCTTTTTATAAATATGTTAATTATAAGGCTTAGGTTTTGTGGTGCGTCGGCCTTACAAGTTACTACAGAAACGACTACATCAGAGCGAGCGCATTAGTGTAAACCTGTGAGTTGCCTTGCAGCTGGGATTTACTGCTGTTATAGAAACTTAATCAACACCTTCTGGCCAATCAGAATGGAGAGTTCTGATCTGAGCACTGTGGTATAAAGAATATTATTATTATTAATATTATTATTAATATTGTTCGGTGAGCCTGTGCCCATCCGCCTCCACGTTCAATGTGTTGTGCATTCTGAGATGCTTTTCTGCTTACCACGGGTGTAAAGAGTGCTTATTTGAGTTACTGTAGACTTCCAGTCAATTGGAACCAGCCTGACTATTTCTCCTCTGACCTCTTTCATCAAGAGTTGTTTTTTCTTTTGCACTAGTCTGTGTAAACTCTAAACCGTTGTGTGTGAAAATCCCAGCAGGTGGCTGGTGAGTGTATAATATAAGGTTATTTAATTCTGCGTTGGAGTTAATGCCAACCCTTAGCTAGGACTATACCACAACTTTTAAAACTCATGTAACCTGTGTACTGCATGTCATGTTTTCAGCTTGATGGCACCGCGGATATGACTGAGCGACGACTCATAAGGTCAGCTATTCGAGAGCTGCGCCACCGTGAGATTGAAGACCTGGAAGCTGCGCTGACCAATAAGAGATTCAGACGGGCCCAGGAGCACAGACACGATGATAAGGAAAATCAGCATCGGTAGAAGAAAACGTCTTTACTCGTTTTTACTTTGCCATTTGCTTGATTCTGGTCACGGTCTTTGAGATCAGTAATATATAAATGTTGTGCTTTGCTATGAAAAAGTTAGAATTGTTCCAATTATTATCTTATCTTCTGACTGGAAAGTCTTGTGAGCCAGTGAACCCGACTCCTTTGACATTTCTCTAACAAATTGGCTGTTGTTTTTGATCTGAGTTGGTCAATTCATACACCACTGAGAATGTATTAAAGCCAAGCCCACAGTCCGTCCTCTTTCTCCCACATACATACAAGTATGGAGAGAATTTCACTCCTTCCTCCACACTCACATTTTCCATTCTTAATAGTTTTCTTAGACTGAAGTTTCTTCCTGCCAAGAAAAACTTTCTGGTATGCGAGCGTCCAGCTGCTGAGTGCAGCACAAAGCTGTCAGTCAGCACTATACATAACTGTCAGTGTATTATTCTTGAATTACACATGTGCCTGTGTGTGTGTGTGTGTGTGTGTGTGTGTGTGTATGTGTGCCTGAATATTCACAGGCCTGATTTGGCAGCATCCTTGGACTTGCTTTCTAGGAAGCTTCAGGACATTCAGGACATTGATGAGCTCTCTGTGATGGTAGGTACCAGGAGGAAAAAATGGCTCCAACACCATTAGATATAGCTCTGACCATTTAATATGCATGGTGGTCTGGGAAACTCCTGTTAGATGTTGCTGTAGCTGAATTTTGGTAAAATTACCTGGAAAAAAAGATTTCTGCCTATAACGTACTTCGACATTCTCAACTTTATGAAAGCATCAATATTTTTTTAACCGAAAGGACATGGAATTGCTTTTATTTGCTTTTTAAACCCGCTTCGACTAGCTTCCTGTGACGATGGTGTTGGTTTAGGAGTTAACAGATGCAGTATTAAAGATGTCTAAAACCTTGCTAGCTACGCGTGTTCCTCACACAGTGAACGTCGCACTTTGATCAAGTAGTTCGCTACCCATTTTCACTCTATTCACTTCACTTGTGGTTGAGATGCATGCGGTTTTCAGAACTTCAGGCTTCTATAGTAGACATTTTTACCATGTAAAGGATTTTCCCAGGCTGCCACACAATTATGGATCTTACCACAATTTATGACATTTTCTATAAATAGCCACACAGACAGTGTTTGGATCGGCACTGTCTGTGTTTTTCTCTCTCCACCCTTAACAAAATGTCAGCCTAAAATACCTACTTTTTTGTTTTTTGTTTTGTTTTCTAACTCGGGGGTGGTCTGATATTTTTAGTCCCCTCTGGATAGACATGTCTGTGATTTAATGGGCGTCTTTTGCCTGTACATTGGGAAAAAGTTTTTTGAGCACTGCGACATGCCGTATTTAGTCATCTTTGCAGTTATCCAGAGAATTGTAAAACACTTTCTTCAAGTGCAGCATGCTCGATCCTTGTGAAAAGTCTCTCAGAATGGAGTCGCTACAGGTCTACATCTTTGTCACACACGATTCACTGGGAAAATAACGTCTACATGGGTTTTTAATAGCTTTTATTTGCAGCTCCTGGTGGTATAACGCTGCAATCCATTGTACTCGGATCGCCAACCTCCGACATGGAAAAGTGCAATGGAATAGTCCTTCAACTCGGAATTCCCAGTTGGAAACTCGGGCAACATCCATCAAGTTCTCTGCCAATAAACCCACCTGATATCACAACAATATGGTGCTACACAGTCAATAGTAAACCTATTTCCCTTTGCATAATTTTATACTTGATAAAACTTTAATTTTAGTTGATATGTAGCTTTTGTGATGTTAACAGCTTTGTAAGTTCAGAGTTGCAACGTAATTCCATTGATTTATGCCCAATTTCATGAACGTGATCAGTCCATTGTGATAGATTGAACAGGACAGTTGACTAATCTTATACATTGTTTTTTCTGTCGCTAATTGTGCAGAAACATTTCCATGATCTTTCTTTAAAAGTTTCTCAAATTCAGAGACTAGCCACAAATCACAGATACGACCTTGCTCTCAGCATCCGTGTCTTTCCAAGCCAAAATGCCGGAAAACCAGGATAATTGACATTCCGAGTACAATGGATTACAGCGTAAATCTTTTCTTCATATTGGACACATATATTAACATAATGCAACTTGTAATGTTCTATAAATAAATTCATGATCTAATAATGTTCGATATACAGTATTCAACTCACTAAAGCCCATCAGGCGCAGATTTTAAGGAACGGAAAATAAAAAAGTATCATAATATGTTTGTGTGGGAAGCAAACGTCCGGGATTGTAGGAAAAGAAACATGCTGGGAATAGCCATGTGGAGTATCATGACTGAGGAAATATATTATGCAATATATATTATTATAGAGGGAACACTAACAGAAACTATTATTTTTATTATTAATAAAAACATAATACCGTTTGTCATGATCGAGACACAGATCCACACACATTCCCAACTTCGGTCCATTTTACAGAATATTTCATATTGTTTTCTAAGAAGCATTTTTAATTTCTGGTACATCATAAATAGCTCTCTTATTTGTCCTGGTTTTTAAATGCCGTTTGATTTGTTTGTCCCTTGTTTGTAGTTGCGTAGTAGCACAGAGTACGAAGAGAGGAAGCTCATCCGTGCAGCCATTCGCCGACTGAGAGATGAAGAGATTCAGGGTACGGACCACGTGCGCGTGTGCCGATTGCTTGAATGAAAAGCGGTGTTGTTGGTGTGAATTATACCTCTTATACCTGTCTGCTTTCAAGCAGGTGCACTAGAGAAGATTCATTTAACCGGGCAGCAGATGGAGAAGCAACAAAAGCCTCAAAGAAGCTTGGACTCGGAGGTGAGTGTATAGTGGAAGGCGATGATTAGTGACCTTTTCTCTTGGAGAAAGATGCGTTTTGTAATGTACAAGGATTTATCTTATGCTTGTATAAAATAAAGGGAAGAGGACTATAAGTGTATTATTTTTTTTCTGTTAAGATTAGACATAATTTGATAGAAAAATGACTGAGAGCTTGAGTCACAGCCATCCATGTCCGGGAGTTGAGACAGCAAAATTGGCAGTGCTCTCTGGGTGGGAGGGATGGTACACACTCTCTCCCTGTCAATCACAGTGACACTAGCCAATCATGGGTGTCTGTGAGCTGATGTATGTGGAACAGGGTAGATAGCACTTTCTGAGAGTGTTGTGCTGCCCTGTGATGCAGCATGATTTGCAGTTCAAAAAGATTTATGTCTCTCAGAGGAAGCACGTGGCAGCTCTAGTGTGATGGGGGAAAGTTAGCTAGTGGGTGGGAATTAGCAAGACTAAATTGGTGGAAAAAAGGGGGGAGAATTCCCAAAAAAAAAAATTGCTTAAATTATAAAATTAAATGTGCCAATATCAGGCTAGGTGTAGCAAAAAATACTAAATTTACTAGAAACACTACAGAAAATCTGTACATTAGAAGTTCAGACAAAAAGTGCTTAGCACTGAGGCTCAAATTTTTTTTTCCACAAAAAAATTGGTTGATTTAATTAAAGGCTTATTGCTGTAGCTCTGGATATGTTTAGGTTCTAGTTTGTAGTTCTAGTTTGGTGCAAAAATACACATGTTTTTATCTTTCCCACAAAGCGTGTCGAGTGCCGTCTCTGGAATGCTGCCGTCTCGTTCCAGTATTGTTGTGCGTGATGGCTGTACGGTGGCTTTTTAAATTGGTGCCACGAAATTGTTTTGGTTTCTCTTTTACACTGTGTGTTTGTGCCTCTGGTATTTAGCTGAACTGACCAGTGATACTCGTCCAAAAAAAAAAAAAAACCCTTTATTTCCGTACTTTGGTACGGTTTTAAAACCAGTCACTCTTCAGGACTCTTGTATTTAGGTCATCAACAAACCTCTCAGTTCATCACATAACCATAAACAATAAATCTACTGTAAAGGTTTTTAACCAGTGGTCTCACAGCTTGAAACTGCGTCTGAGTTCCAAGCACTGGGCTAATCATGTGCTTTAGTTCATAACAGCTATTGAGAGTTAATACCGTGCTTATGAACGATGACGTTTAATGGCAGTTTATATAAAGAGAAGTAATAAGGTGTGAGCTTAGCACGCTCTTTCATTTCAAAAGGATGTGAATCAACCTGCAATGAAAGCTCAGTGAACACAGCAAGGCTTTTGTTTTTTTGTTTTTTCCATTGCTGTTTGAAATTTTTCTAGACAGCCGTTTTTTTGGACAGTGTTTGAACAGGACATGTCCCGTAGCATAATGACTGTGCTCCTTTTGAGCTATGATCACTAAGTTCTTTGGGATTAGATGATGCTTAAATGTAGGAGGTTGTTAGATAAAACAGTAGCAGACATGTTTGTAGCAACACAACAAGCATTACATTTACATTTACAGCATGTAGCAGACCTCCTGTCCAGAGTTTGAGAACTGCATTGAAGTTTCTGCTGAAAAACATACGGGACATAGGAGTTAGCGTGAGTCAGTACAGCACAGAAAACAGCATTCATTTTGTTTAACAGCGTTGATTTAGTGCTCATTTCAGTGTTGAGTGAAAAGGTGGATCTTCAGTTCAGTTCAGTTTTATCTGTACAGTGCTTTTAACACTGGACATTGTCACAAAGCAGCTTTACAGAAATAAATAGATAAATTAAATGAAAGCACAAGAAATTGTAAATATGTGAATTTCTCCCTAATGAGCAAGCCAGAGGTGACGGTGGTGAGGAAAAACTTCCTCAGACGATATGAGGAGAAACCTTGAGAGGAACCGGACTCAAAAGGGAACCCATCCTCATCTGGGTGACACCGGATAGTGTGATAAATAATTCCCTTCTATAACTGTGTACCACATGGACAACTAGTGCAATTGTGTAACCAGGAAATTCATTACAGTTTTCACATGAAGTCTGGTTTGTTGAACCTATCCCCTGTCCACTGTCACACAGTACACACTGGTGCAAATTATTCATAAAATGAAGCCCACTTTTTGTTCATTGGATGTTGTTCCTCCTCGTCTTTTATTAGAGACGCTTGACACTATTAGTCCTAGTTTATTGTCAATAATTAATAGCAGTTTAATCAGTGGAATAGTCCCATCTTATTTTAAGCATGCCACTGTGCAGCCGCTACTCAAAAAACCAAATCTTGATCCAACAGTCTTAAATAATTATCGTCCCATCTCTAAATTAGCGTTTTTATCAAAAGTCTTGGAGAAGGTTGTGTTTTAATCAGCTTTCTTCTTTTCTACAGGAAAAAGGTAATTTCGATAAATATCAGTCTGGCTTCAGACCTCAACACAGTACAGAATCTGCATTGCTAAAAGTGTTAAATGACATCCTGTTGATTGTCGGTTCCGGCAGTTGTGCTGTTTTAATTTTGCTGGATCTCAGTGCGGCATTTGACACTCTCGATCGTGGCATTCTTTTAAATCGCTTGGAGCAAAATGGGATACAAGGTCATGTTTTAAATTGGTTTGTATCCTATTTAAATGATCGAACCTTTTCGGTAGAGACTGGCAAATATACATCATCTTGTGCACCAGTTTTGTATGGGGTTCCACAGGGCTCAATTCTGGGTCCTGTTTTATTTTCTTTATACATGCTTCCTTTGTATGCTATATTTAAGAAGCACAATGTCTCATACCACTGTTACGCAGGTGATACTCACTTAAACAGTGGATGTCTGCCAACTTAGTCCAGTTACTGACTGGTCTTAATTTTTGGCTCCCCTGCTTCTACAGAGGTTGTGGCCAGTAAACTGGGACCTCACATGTTAGAAACTCAGGCGTTACTTTTGACTCTGCTTTGACTTTTGATAAGCAGATCAATGCTGTGGTTTGAAGTTGTTTTTATCAGCTAAAGAATGTTGCAAAGATGAAGTCATTCGTAACATTAAGAGACATGGAGTCTGTAATACATGCTTTTATCTCATCCAGATTAGATTATTGCACTGTATTGTACTTGGGTGTTTCACAGTCTCTATTGTCTCGTCTTCAACTTGTTCAAAACGCTGTCGCTAGATTGTTAACCGGAACAAGGAAGAGGGAACATATTTCACCAGTGTTGATCTCTCTCCACTGGCTCCCAGTTAAATATCGTATCCATTTTAAAACATTGTTGTTTGTGTATAAGGGTTTGCATGGACTGGCTCCTTCATATATCTCCGATCTCCTTCTGTTCCACTGTAATGCCTCCAGGGAACTTCGATCAACTAGTAGCCTTCAGCTGACTGTTCCAAGGACACGCTTGAAATCAAAAGGAGATCGTGCCTTTTAAATGGCTGCTCCACAGCTTTGGAACAATTTGCCAGCCTATATAAGAACTGCACCAACATACGCTGATTTTAAGTCTCTTCTTAAAACTTATTTATTTACTGTTGCATATGGTCAAGTAAGCGCAGTGGCATAACTGTAGTGTATGGTCTGTTGCTGTGTTATATGTTTACTCTTGTATTTTTGGTATATGCTTAAATTTTTTGGCCAACAGTTGTTGTTTTTAAACGACTGACTGACACAGTAACAACAGCACAGTAACAGCACACAGTATTAAGAATCAAGTGTGTGTAAACTTTTGAACTGGTTCACTTGTGTAAATTCAGTTATTATTGTGTCTCTTATTATATTTTGAAGTTTTAACATTTTGCAGATTCTGCAAGGTGTATGTAACAAACTTTTTTGGAACCTGAGTGGCTAGCAGCTAGCAGACTGTTGGTGTAGCTTTTTTTTTCTTCTCCCCCTGCGGCTGCCTAGCCCGTGATTGTCACAGATTAACTAGGCTGTTATAATACTATTAGGTATGTTACAAAAAAATGTGAGCAGCACCTTTGTCTGAGCAGGATGGATTTCCGTCTTGACGCAGCGCAGTATGTCGGGTTAAAATGGTGTTTGCATTGAAGCGCCTTTCATATTTGATGCGTAAATGATTTCTACAAATTCATGGCAGTATTTTCTACAGACTTCGATATAAAAGTGATTTTATTTTTTTGGTCTGTAGTGCTTTTTGCCATGGTAAGAGTGCAGCTTGCATGAAATTTCACCATTACACTTCTTTTTCTTTGCTGATGCTTAATGTCCTGAAAACAGCTGCACTCTCACCCCCACACTGTGCCTCAGGATGCATATTAGCAGTCTACGCTGTTGTATAAAATCGGAATTCATTTGTGAGTCAGAATTGAAATTGACCTCGTTCAGGTCAGCGTACTCGTTGCTTCCTCATTGCTAACCTTTTTGGTCTCTGACGTAATTGTGGGAATGCATGAACAGAGATGGAGGAAAGATTTAGGGTCAGCTGAAACAGGATGTTTGTCATACATCTCTAATTACGTGTTTGGTATGAGAGCTCTGTAAGCGCGTGTAGACAGTTGGGTCCAGGTTTAAAACACCTCTCAGAAATGCTGCTGCTCAGGTAGTCATGAGATACGTGTGGCTTTACAATAGAAACAAAATAATAGGGTGTATTTTTTTCAGTTATTTTTCAGCTGTTAACAGATTTCAATGTTGAAACAAGATGAAGGAAAAACAGATCATTAGTGTTAAATGGTGGGTGTGTAGTGATTATTTTGCTCTCCAGGCCTGTGTTTGACATGCCTGTTCTAAACTCTACAAACTATACTAGCAAACTTTAGTAACAAACTATGCAATAATGTTTTTAATCACACTATACTATACCGATTTTAATCACACTATGCTATACCGATTTTAATCACACTATACTATACCGATTTTAATCACACTATATTATACCGATTTTAATCACACTATACTATACCGATTTTAATCACACTATATTATACCGATTTTAATCACACTATATTATACCGATTTTAATCACACTATATTATACCGATTTTAATCGCACTATATTATACCGATTTTAATCGCACTATACTATACTGATTTTAATCGCACTATATTATACCGATTTTAATCACACTATATTATACCGATTTTAATCACACTATACTATACCGATTTTAATCACACTATATTATACCGATTTTAATCACACTATATTATACCGATTTTAATCGCACTATACTATACTGATTTTAAACACACTATACTATACTGATTTTAATCACACTATACTATACCGATTTTAATCGCACTATATTATACCGATTTTAATCGCACTATACTATACTGATTTTAAACACACTATACTATACCGATTTTAATCACACTATACTATACCGATTTTAATCGCACTATATTATACCGATTTTAATCGCACTATACTATACTGATTTTAATCGCACTATACTATACTGATTTTAAACACACTATACTATACTGATTTTAATCACACTATACTATACCGATTTTAATCGCACTATATTATACCGATTTTAATC
>CM040998.1:3897258-3919068 GCA_022985145.1 Pangasius djambal
AAAAAAAAAAAAAAAAAAAAAAAAAAAAAAACAACAATGAGGCTTTTGTTTAAACACAGTGAGTGACATGTACTTCAGATGATGAACACGAGACTGATGTGGATGATGCTGATAATCAAAGTGAGACCTCATTTCCTGTCCTTTCATTCTTTTAAAAAAATAAAATAAAAATTCAGTAATGTTGTTGTTTTTCCATAAGTAGTGGAATTAAACGAAATGCAGTTTTCTTTTGGAGCTACCCAGATTTTACTGCATACAAAAGCGAAACATATTTCAGGAAAGTCTGTAATTTTCAGAACTTTTATATATAGTCGAAAATGTCCAAATTTGACCAAGGGATTTCCCAGGCTGTTGCACACACGTAATTAAATGCTCAGTAGGTCTATTTCCATTGTTGTACAGAGTTGTTGCTGTATGGCAGCTTACCCTAAAATACCAGCTACAACAAACATTAAACTTCATTTTCACTATTTGAAGTTATAAAATGCAAGATGACGATTTTCCACGAGAGTATCCTAACGTATGCAGGAGCAGGTTTTACCACATTGATGTGATTTGTGGATGTTGTCCTCCTAGATGTTATTTTAAAAACAGTTGCGCACTGCAGCTCTGACGAACAACATAAATCGCCATTTCAGCCAAATCAGCAGCTTTGAAAAGCCCGTTTCAGCGCGTCTGCACAAACACCTGGAAGACCACTGTGAGCAGACGCAGTAATAAAGCGAACGCATTCCGTGCTGCGCTCATACTGCGATCTGAGAACCAGTGGCGGAGACGAAACTGCACTTCCTCAGCAGATGTGAAAAGCATCAGGGTAGAATCCTCTCCTCAAAATGACTGGGATCTGCTCAGACGGTTTATTACCTTAAAGGAGCCTAGTGTCTGGGCTCCTTACTGTCACGGCCATGTGACCTCATACTCTCCGGCTGTCTGAGACGACTGCGACGGCGTATTTACAGGAATACATATTTTCTTCTTTTAAAAGTCGATGATGCTTTTTGAAAAAAAAAAAAAAAACTTTTCATGAAATTTGTCACAATTTGTCACAATATCTTACTTAATGCAGTGTATGTGCTAGTAAGTGGCCCTCAAATCACTGAACTGATGAGTCCACCCTTCACATCCTGTGCTTGGTTCCCCATTTCCTGTCTTCCAGCCGAGCGCCCATTTGTGTACACAGTGACAGGAAATGTCTCTATCTCCACCCTCAAACCCTTTTTTTTTTTTTTATAAAGCCATTCTCAGGCTTAGGACTCGTTTACTTCCTGTGTGTGGGCCTCTCTGTGCTAAAACCTTTAATTTTATTTTTTCTCCCCCCCCATGCTTTCTTTAACTAAGGCTCCGAAAAAATGCTTTCGAATGCCAAACCGTGGAAGCCCCTGCGTGACTGGTTTGCATTTAAAACGTTTGTTTTTTGTGCCCCGGTTTCAGACTGCGCATTAAGGCCGCGGGCGTGTGTGCGCTGACCACACTGCAAGTTTGTGAGAAGGATACGAGGAAGCTTTTCTCACCCTTTACCACAAACTTCAGTATCCATCTGAGACTGGATCAGGCAGTTAGCACTCGCCTCCAACTGCTTCATGAGTCAGAGGGACGTGTGAGCGAATTCGCTCCAATTAAGGAACGTCTTTAAAATCATGGAAAACCTTTAAAATGGTTGCCTACAAAAAGAACAGAGAGGCTTACGAAGCACAATCTATGCCCAAACACATGTCTCTGCTTTTCTCACTCTGGTGGATTGTGTGCACATTGGAGTGTTACCTTGTAAAATGGATGACAGTCTGGAGGGTGGTGTGGAGTAAACACGTGATAGTGGTGGAAGCTGCAGCTCGAGTTAAAAAAAAAACGCAGTAGACTGTCAGAAAATCAGAGCCAAACTGATTATTGCGCTGCAAGTGATAATTACTTTCATTATATATTAAATCTGTTCACTGACAATAAATTACAAAAATTACAAGCTAGTCACAGCTACAGCTTTTTGGGGTTTTTTTTTTGGCTGACTCAAACTGAAGGAAAGCTACATTAGAGCTTAGCGTTTTATCAACTCTGTTCTAAACTCAAATAGTTGCCGTTTATGACCACAATTTATTCAGATATGCAGACATGTTTATTTTACTAAGAAAAAGAGATAACTGAGATAACTATCTTGAGGGCTGGCCACAGCAATCTGCAGAACACTTGGTACAAATTCCTTTTTTTCCTCTGTGTGTTTTAGGCTCTAACTCTGACATGGTGTTAGTGTTAGACCCACTTCAGGAGAAGGTGTCCTGCCCTCTGACCGCCCGCTCTGAGCTCGACTCTCCTTCCTCCGATGTCATTCCTCGGTACCGGACCCATTCCAATTCCAGCGCCTCGGCGCACGGTCACGGTTCCCACAACTGCTCCAGAGTGTGCACTTCGGAGCAAGTGGACGAGAGACCTGGTGGATCCTCACTAAGCACCGATACAGAGGCTGATGCTCATGAGAAGATTGTTGAGCAGCGTTCGCTCACGAACGACGGCGAAGACGCACTCGATGGGGCTGTGAACTCCATGCAGAGGCGACGTGCCATTAAAAAGCCATCGGAAGACAGCGTGCTGAAGCAGAAGGTAACACATGATGGCTAATGCGACTCAGTAAATTACATACACTGATGTCATGGTGGTTCCACTAGGAGGTACTATTCAGCTGCAGGTGAAATTCTTCGGCATCTGCAGCGCTCGGATCTGCCATACACGGATGCTGTGTCCTGGTTTTCATAACAGCCTTGTTTAGGCAACTACCATAAACGTTAGTGTTTTATTGGAATGAGAGACAGCTTTATAGGAGGTCAGTTACCATGCTACGTAAACACACTAGCCTCCAGTTTTCCCCTCTCCAACCTTCTCTCTGTTAAATGCCTCCATAAGCAGTGGATAGAACAGTCAATGTCAGGGATGCCAGGGGAAAATACCATGCATGCATGGCCGAGCTTTATCAAGCCTATATAAATATATTTTAATTTTATTAACACAGTCTCTGTTTTCCTCAAAAACCATTTAAAGCTTTTTAAAGGTGCAATGGCCAGAATTTTGGTTCTAGCGGTTTAAAGATAAATGACAAAAAAAAAACAGGAATGATTGTTTACTCCTTGACCCCACTTCATGTCCATGTACATATACGAGACCTCAGCTCCGAATCTGCGGCGGCTGCTGGAATTCATCCACGTTAACTGCTAACGTTCCATCGCCACCTACTACCTGGCGTGTTATGACAAAATACGCTCTAAGCACATGAAATACTGACATGCCAAATAACTTCATGGCTTGTTGATGAATGAATGGTTCAGAATGCTCAGAAAGAGCGCAAGATCAATTTACCGGGATCAGGATCAGGGCCAGGGCACTTTTTAAGCAGTCAAGATGAAGGTGCTATTGAAGGGCCCTAGAGGGAGTGTCTGTAACATGATTGACACACAGCCAAGACACCCTGCATGCGTGTGTTCTTAAGTGCTTTTGCTCAGGTGTATAATAGGTCTGCACTGATCATTGGATGGAGTGTGTTCTCCATACACTTCCACATTAAACGACATTTGTAGAAGGAATAAAAATATTGTACCAATGCACCTTTCAGATTGAACATAACCTGCAAATAGTCACGTCATCACGTTACTGTACATCTTCATGTAATGGCGAATGCTAGCATAGTTCCTGCTTCAGGCAATAATTACATTGATGTTAGTGTCTTTATTATATTATATGAAGTTAACAGATTGTTTGTGGTGTTTTTTTCTCTTCAGGACACGTCCAGCACAAACACTTCACTGTTTCCTGTTAGAAATGATGCAGGTAATTTTAAATGGTTAACATTTGCTCACTAAACACCTTTTCTGCTAACGTGCGTATGATTTTGGTATTCAATATGGATTTAACAGTATAATATTGATGTTTTCACTTTTCGTTACCTTGGCTTTCTGTGCTGCATGCTCTGTTAAGGGAATGTAATGAACCTACTAGGACACTAGTCTCCTAGTTTTATGATTAAGGAGGAGGACAGGGGAAGAAAAAAAAAAAAAAAGGTGTTCCCTGCCTTTACACTATCAAGACGTCCTGCCCTCCCCCACTGTCTGATGGCTGCATCCCAAATCCCTCGCTTGTGTTCATGACCGAATAGGGCAATGACAGCATGCATGCGCTTAGGGACCCAGTTCATTGCGTTTCTCCCCCTTTTTATTTCCTTATGACTTTGAGGAGAAGGATCCTCTGTCAGCTTCATAGCTTATAGCTTTTCTGATCCATGTTTGTCCTCTCATCTTGTTTTTTTTTTACTACTGTGTGGGAGCGGCGAGTGTGAGTTGGACAGAAAAGAATGTCCTTCGTATTAGACTTTCCACACATTTCATGTTTTCTTTCTTTCCAGCATTTGCAAACAAAACTCTGTCCTATCCATCGTTCAGCCGAGGGGGTTCGGTCCGTGACCGAGTGCGCAAATTTACAGAACCTGCAGCAGTTTCCACTGAGAACAGGAGTGTACAGAGAAGCATCCACAGAGGAACCTGCTCCGCTCTCGCAGTCGGTGCATCGCTGCCTGCTCCAGCCCACTCCGAGCCCAAAGATAACTCTCAAGACAGCTCTTCATCCTTTCCTTCCTTCTCACTGTCCACCTCTCCAGACATAGGAGTAAACTTTGACCAATCGCAGCGCGCAGTAGGCGGGCCGCAGAGTACTAGTGAAAATGTCAGGAGTGCTTCTTGCAGCTCAGAGGAGGACGAGACTCCCAGGGGAACGGCATCTTCAGAGACACAGGAGGTCCAGGGAGATCCTCAGTCCAACATGAAGGCCTTCCTGACCATCGAGATCAAAGACGGCAGAACCTCAACTACTCAGACTTCATCATCTTCATCCATGTCCAAAGCGATGCCGCGAATCCTCACTGGCTCTGCTGCACAGAGATCAGGTAGGATTCTTATCAGCTCTCTGACAATATCCACTGATTAGAAGAAGCATACAGCACATGCTAGAGTGCGTGCATGATGATCTGTGCTCATGTGTTTCTGCAATACACAAGTCTGCTGTGCAGGTTTCAGGCTATAGACGTCTGGCAACCTTTCTTAACTGGTGCAGTATGCTGACACATTGGGATAAAATGCAGTTCGTATTTAGTTCAGAACTAAAAACTGCTTTTTCCTCCAATGTGTGTGCCCAGTCCAGGCTTATGTAATTTAACTCCAAAGTATTAGCGAATGCATTGACGAAAATGCGCGAATACTCGAATTCCTTGTGAGGACAAGATTCCGCATCGTCTCCTGATAATGCCACTGTTTGTGTAAAAAAAAAAAAAAAAAAAAAAAACTGTCAGTTTATTTGTTCATCTATTAAAAGTAGTTCTTGGTGACGAGCAGAATGCATGCTTAGGTGATGTGTATAGTGCAGCAGGAAGTCAGTAGCGGACACTAGTTTGTGTGTCGCTCCATCATCAAATATATGAAGCAACTGTACCATAGTATGTTTAAACATATACATATCAAGTAAAAAAAATACTTTGGTAAAGTCAGTAGGGAGTTGTTTTAATCTGGCTGGTGAAAAAAAGAGCCTGCTATCTAACTACCTTCGATCTAACGTAGTATGAGTAAATACAGTAATAACCCAGACGCACAGTCTGCTTGTCCCAGATGTCCACATGTGCTACTATTATAGGCTTGTGCTATTGCTTTATAGTGTTTTTTGCATTAGAATTAATTATTCAGCACAATATTAATAATGGATGTTTACCCATACTTACCAAAACCCATAGAAATTAGTAAACTGAAAGTCATTTTAATCCTGGTATACAATTTGGACACCTTATTCCACAGACATTCTTTATTCTGAATCTACTTTGTGTACGTTTTTTTTTTTTTCTTTCTTTCTTTTTTTTCCCTCCTCCACGTGCACGTCATTCCAGATTACAGTTCTCCTGCCATCACCTGGAATGGACACACATTAGCACTCGTTTCTTTTTTTCTTAGCTACTAATGTAATCGGCAGTGAGGGGGGGAAAAAAAACAGTTGGAACTACCATAAGTGCTTGACCTGTTAAATTGAGGGATCTTTCTGAACAGATATCCCCTTTCTTCTTTTTATATGGATTTTTTTTTTAATGTCTAATGAAAACATACACAGCGTAATGGATTTAACAGTGGATCGGTTAAATGGAATGCAGTGCTGAGGTGCATTATTTAGCGAAACCATGCATTATGCTACTTGGCAGCCATTTTGGAAATCATGCCGTATGCCATATGAACATTTCTTCAAAGTTGAATAATGGTAGAAAAGCCATTTGTTAAAATGACAAATTGTTCAGTGATTACTGTGCTATATAGTACATGACTTATCGTGTCAGGTTTTTTTTCCCTCCCTTTTTAAAGCATTTCTTCCTCGTTCACTTACGAGCGGTGTTAGACTGGTCTGTCGCTCACTGCAGATTAAGAAGGTACATATTTACCGTTAAAGATTAAACAGTGAGAGCGAATGATGTCCTCAGTGTTAACAGTCATGGGGGAAACACTGCACTAAAAGCTTTCCTTTACAATCCGCTAATTAAAGGTTACTGCTTACCAGCTGTGAGAAGGCCAACCAGATAAGACCCGGTCTCTGTAATCACAAGAAAGCTAGCACTCAGTGTGCGCACACACACACACACACACACACTTTCTTTCTCTCAGGGTGTGTGTTTTTGTGTGTGTCACTGTGCCACAGCTCTATCTTCCTTTTTTGGAAGCACTTTGCTCATCCTCGCATCAGAAGCGGTCAGGGCATATTTGAAAGCCTCCATGTTTCCATTCTGTCATTTATCTCGCACTTTTACTCGGAGCATTAACCAGCAGGAGAGGAGAGCTCCTCTGGAGACGTGATGGCGGACGGCAGCTGGGATCAAAATCACCACCTTGAGCCAGAGCCAAGATTAGAGCATTAACTATCGCTGTCAAGCTCTTTTTCCCTGTAGATGGAAAATAGATCTAGACTAAATTGCTGTCCTTTAGGTAGCATCATAAGGCACTGCGGTGTTCTGGATATTCAATACGGTTTTAGCACTTCAGGAATGGGTTTTACACAGAAATCTGATCGCTACTGAATTTTAACAATAACTGCTTTACCACTTGTGTTAATGTTAATAAAATGAGGTTTGACTCTGTAATTAGTTTCTATTTTCTGAAGTTAATTCTTATTCTTACTTAGCCCTTAATAGCTTCCTGAAGATGTGCTGATTTTAGAGAGAGGACTGTTCTTACTAAGCGTTTGAGTAGGAGTAAGCCACTGGGACTTTATATTGCTTTTAAGGGAAAAATCCACCCTGAATGACTTCAGAAGTCATATGTGATCTTTTAATGGCTTCCAAGATTTATTATATAATGAAATTCTGAGTTTTTAGTTTAAACCTCGCTGAGTTTTCATCAACCTGCTGGTCTGTTTTCACTTTCAGCAGTTTCCTCTACATTACCCACAATGCCGTTTGACTACACACTGATAGTGGTGCAGTAGATTTGAGCCCTTGCTTTATATATCTACATAAAGAGAGCGATGCAGCGGTGCTTTAGTCCTTTACTCTGTCCAGCTCCCTCACCGCCTCATCTGTACACTCCGCTCAAACAGATCAACTTAAAAATAACTAGCCGTTAAAAAAATAATGCCATCGCGCTCGTTATCTTGTAGATCGCTAACTAGCCGAGCCGAGCCTAGGTTTGTCTTTGTCTTTCGTTTCATTATTGGCTAATCCTCCTGGTTGCACCTCCTGAGTGCTGGATATTGTGTTTTTGTGTTTTTGTGACTTACTTATCTCCTAGGTTCACCACTTTGAGTGGTGCCAGTGTGATGGATTACATAACTGAATAATGGCCATCTTTTCCTTATCCCACGTCATCTCACATCATCCATAAGTCTTAATGGACACAGACAGATGTACATTAAGTCTATTTAACTTAAACATTTGCCGTATTGTCCAAACAGTAAGGCTTTTGTGCTGCGGCTTCTATAGCAAAGGCGATGTACATGTTATCAAATTTTGCCTTAGCCTAGTTATGATGGATTATTGTTTATACGGTAGGCGCCTTGTTGCTATAGTTAGAGCAAGGTTATGGGAAGGTTCACTACTGATAATTTGTCACTAACAGCTGTGATAGCAGAAAATAATATTATTGTAGCAGTGAGCAGGCAAGCAAAATAACAGTAATGGTAATAACCAAACAAACATGTCAGCAGCACAGTGCATAAAATCATGTAGATGCAGGTCAAGAGCTTTGGCTAATTTTGAGGCGAATGAGGCAAAATGACATCTGAGTGACTTTGACTGTGGCATGGCAGTTGGTGCCAGGTGGCTGGTCTGAGTATTTCAGAAGATGCTGGGATTTTCACACACAACAGTCTCTAGAGTTTGCACAGAATGGTGTGAAAAGCAAAAAAAAAAAAAAAAAAGAAAGAAAGCATCTCAGAACACCAGTGGCGGTCTCAGAACCTTGGAGCAGATGGGGCTACATCAGCAGACCACCACATTAGGTTCCAGCCTTCTGGCACCAACAACCCTGCCCCAGTCACTATCGTCACAACCCCCCCAATTTTTGATGTTTTGATTATTAAATAAATAATAATGAAAATTAAATACAGCTCTTGCTTTGTATTTGCATGATTTTATGCATTGTACTGCTGCCACGTGATTGGCTGGTTGAATAGTTGCATGAATGAGCAGGTGAACGGTTGTTCCTAATGAAGTGGCCGGTGAGTGTACATGTATATATCCTTACATTTTCTTCATTTCTTTTTTTTTTCCTTCAGAGCTAACACTTGGTCTGAGAGCAACGCCATTCAAGCTCACCAACTCCAGCCTCTCGACAGGATCCTCCCTCAAGGTACTGCTGCGGTTACTGCGTTTAATCCATTAGTTTTCTGTAAAAGAACTGTCTCATGAAGTTCCTCATGAAACTCTCATGGAAAAGACTCAGAAACAGTTGAGAGAAAGTGAGACCTGCAACAGCGGGTACCGTTTCAATCCATGGCTGCCAAGTGCAGTGCCGACCTGATTTATTTACATTTGACTTGGAATGTCAGTCTTTGCATTTACCTCCATCTCTCTCTTGCAAGTTTTTAGACACAGTCGCTCTCTTTCACTGCCTTTCTCTCACGCTCCTTTTCTCCTCTACTGAGCCCTGGAGGCTAGTGCGCTAATCTTGTTTAGGGCTAAGAGTTAATTATCAGGTTAACCGTGGCGGTCCTGACAAACGGAGGATTAGTGTCTGAAAATGTGCGAGAGGGAAAACGGACAAAGAACCAGGAAAAGCATTGACTGCCAGAACAATGACATGAACTTTTTATATTCTTGAAATCAAGACCCAGGTAAATGCCATAAAGACCTATTTTTATGTGACTTGGTTTAAGAATTGATGTAATGACAACTGTTCATATGTTACGACCAAACGAGTATAACAGTTGGGCGGAGTGAGGTGCGCGGTACTACACTTGCGCTGTCTCTACACGCTCTTTAAAGCAGGAGAAACTGATCCTTGGTCTGTTTGGGTGGTCTGGGACATGATTTGCTTTTCTTTCTTGTGTTTTATGCTTTTGAAACATTGGTGTGCAGTACAGTTTAGGGAGCAGTGCTGTCCTTTTTTTAAATGGCATTATTCAACCAGCTAAAATTAGAATTCAGCCATAAAATGGACAGAGAAGTCAAAGCATTTTGTACAAACACCCAGAGATTAGGATCTAGAGGATTTTAGAGGACGACCAGAGGAGTTTGTTGAACAGGCTGAAATTGGACGTTTGGAATAAGGTTTCTGTTCTTAAAGTCAAAAAAGGAAAAGTCTGGCTTAGAATTGTAGGGAAGTCCATGTGGCCAAATCTGTTAAGAAAAGATCTCGTTCACCATCCGACCTTCCGGAAACTTGCTTCTGTCTTTATTAGGTGTCCCTGCAAGACATTGTGCTTGTGGCATTTGAAATTATACTTTGCTGTCACTACCTGTTGGTAATTCTACATTAGAGAAGAGAAGCTGTTTATCTGGCTCACTGTGCTCATATTTACTATCTGACTATAACTGTAACTATAACATTTCTATTGATTACTCATAACTAGCAGCGTCAAACATAGTCAATGTGGCCATCTTTGTTCTTATGTTTCTTTTGGCACAGTGAACATTTTATAGATTGTTGTGATGCCGATGAGCCTTTTTCTGAAAGCTAGATGTAACAGTAAATTCACAATCAATTGACAATAATTCAGTTGTTTACTGAAATATATTAAACGGACGTTGGTGAAAGTGTTTCTTCTGACTTTCTAATCTTTGAGTAGTCTCTCTAGCCAGGCTTTTTCGCTAATCCTCAACAGTCTGGTACGTCTCGGTAATAAACGAGGCCAGATTTCACAGCGAGAGAGTATTAGACTGCCATTGCACACAATCAGCTGCCATTAACCTGATACTGCGGTTCTCATTTACTCACCACTAACTGCTTCAAAATGGGGCGCCATGGCCTGTTTTTCAAACCAGTCACTCTTAGCTTGTGCCAGAAAGCTCAGTGTGTCACTGCTGGAAAGCTAGTGGTGTACTGAAGTGCCACTAGACAGTCAGATTGCAGTGTGCAGGATTCGGACGCTCGTGCAGCTCACAGTTCAGGGAGAATACGGGCTGCTGCGTAATCTTTATGTAGCAATTATTAACAAACTGGGTGTCATCATGTCTTCAGTCCTAGTTCAGGTTACACGTGTGTGTGTGTGTGTGTGTGCCATGCATGAAGTGTATCCGACGTGCTGCCACTATGAAATCATTCCTAAGAAAAACAAACCGTTAATTTTAACACTTTTTCTTCCTTTATTTATTTATTTTTTTTAATGAGTTACACTAAGAACATTCTCTACCTGCCTTGTAGCTAATTTTGTCAGCTCATTTCCTGGCTCCTCTTCCTTTATGCAAAGTTTCTGCATAGTTGCAGCCTTTTTTTAAGTTATGGCTGTTATTATTAGATGCACTACTGTCAGTAATGGCCAGATGTATTGCTGCCAGTGCCCAGAGGCATGGTCACTCCACTGACAGCTGTCTGATAAATGTTCCTGTCCTGTACAGACTCGCATGTATTCTGTCACACTGTTGCTATGAACTTTGTCGTTGAAAATTCACATTGTTCTTAATATTAGCATATATGTGGCGGCATCTGTTCATCTATAGGAAAAGAGAACCCCGAATGAGCTTTTATTATTTAAGGGATATGCACAAATGCTTGAATTGCTTCAAGTTAGCTAAATTTAGTCTATTACATTTTAAGTTTTGTTGAACTTAGATGTCTTGAAGCACTTTTTCCCAGAATTTTATAAACTTTGAATTCATTAGTAGTTTAATATGATCTGGTTCTCTCTAACACTGACTCTAGTTTGCCGTTCTTCTGCTGGTATCTTGTTATTTTTTTTTGCTGCACTGCTGGTAAAATGTTGGCAGAGTTGCCAGCCTTCCGATGATTCTTTACTATTCCAAGTGCTCTGATTTTGGAGACTATGGTTTGGTAAAGTCCCAGAGCCTTAAATATAGGGGTTTAAATAGAGAATTATTTATATTATTGTAGTGTGCAACCCTATGTTCAAATAGCTCAGTGCATCAGCTGGGGTTCTATTTTATATATTTAAAAATATGCCATTTTCACGAGTACTGAAATGCCAACCCACTTTGGTTATGGCAATGGAATGTTGTCTATTGTGGAATATAGTATATGAAATTTCTGTGGAAGGATATGAAGATATATTCAAGCACAAATCTTGCTAGGGAGCCAAATGATAATCTATCACTAAACTGCATTGGAGTTTGTTGAAATGTAGACTTTCCACTGAAACGGAGAGTGCTGGCAGGTTCGAATAACAAGTTAATGCGTTTTCCTTTTACCCAAAGTATTCTGGGACTCCATCAAAGATCATCCTGTGCTCTTAGTACACCACTGGAAAAATCTGCTTCCCTTTCAGAATTCTATAGGATGCGAGAGGCGCAACAGAAAAAGCGGCGCTGCTGGGCGTCTGAGAGAGTGTAAATGGCGGTGGAGTCTGGTTGTGAAGGATTTTGTTACTTTCTCCTCAGTCAATCAGAGCAGCACCAGTTGTGCCTGCTCATGGATGCAGAAGAGGGCAGTCGGCGCTTTCCTCAATGTGTGTTCAGCTGCCATTTGACGAAGCATGAGCAGAGTTCCAAAAAAACAAAAAAAAAAAATTATATAGAACACAATTTTTCTCTAATTCTGTATTTATATCAGGGGATTGTTTATGATCTATAAAATTCATCACACTCAACTAGAATGGCCTTTCAGTTTATTTAACATTTACACACACTTTATTTAATGTGTGTTACTGAAAAAGAATCACTGTTCACCCATTGCTTCATGGCTGTCTGCTGGGAGAGGTGTGAAGGGCAAGAGCTCTAAATAGACACCAGTAGAGGCTGAAGGGGTGTTTATACACTAGAATAATGGAATGACTGGTGATAAATAGACCTGGCTGTGGCACCTGAACTAGAGGGGGTGCCCTGGGCCTTTGCAGCCATGGTGACTGCATTCCAGGCCTGGTTATTGGCTCTCCTGTTCTGACCAGCTGAAGAGAAGACGCGTGTGTGTGTGTGTGTGTGGGGTGGGGGTATAAAGAGCTGGGATTGTCCCAGCAAACTCCGTAGCCTGCAACTTGTACATCAGTGAAAGGTTTCATCTTTTGTTTACTTTGACATTTCAATTAATTGTATCTGGAATTGGAAGAATCCTTCAGAAGCCCAGGCTCCTGTGTGTAAGTCACTCGCAAGTATCTTCAAACCTCACCATGCCTGGTGTCGACCTGGACCTCATGGCAACCTCAGAAGACCAGATAGCACCCCTCACTAGCCTGGATGGCGAGTGTGCAGAGTCTGGACTGGAGGCAGTGATCGGAGATCTTCTTGATGATTCTCTGGTTGATGACCCTGCAGACCAGGAAGGAAGGAGTGCTGAGGATGAGGTGTGCAGACTAGAGCTCACTCTCCAATGTGCTGTGCAAGAGATCCACTGCGATCTAAAGGCATTCAGCGAGCACATCAATGCACGTCTTGAAGAAGCCGCAGCTCAGGTTGCCCCAGCTATTGAAGTCATTGCTACATTGCAAGAGGAGAATCTAAGGTTACAGCTCCAGCAGGAGATACTCTCCAGGCAGATAGAGGCCCTGTGTAATGCTCTCGGACTTCCAGCACCTCAACTTCAACAAGATCAAGATGCTGAACCTCTAAACAAAGTGCATTCTGATAGCAGTCCTGAGCCCGTTCCACATCCACCTACCTTTGCCCTCCGACGCCGTTCCTCCACATCTTCGCAGACCGGTTGCTTCTCCCGTAGCAACAGCATGGTATACTTTAGGATCATATCTTTTTCCTTTTTTGCAAAATTGCATTTATGTGCATCATCGTGACTTATTTAGGCACGTTGAAGAGATTCAGGGGAGTTATTACCACACATTATTGTGCTGTTTTTATTTATTCAGTTTTTCATGGAAAATGAGTGGAAGTTTTGGCTTGATATTTGTTTATACAAAGACAACACTGATAAGGCCACTTTTCAAGTACGTAACAATGCAATGTAGTGCACTCATGTGGCTTAAGGAACTGTGCATTTAAACTAGCCACATAGTCCAAAAAAAGATTGAGTGCTATCCCTAGATAAGAGCAGCTGTCCCAGTGAGGGTTAACCTCTGTGCCCTCTTTTCATGCATACTCCTTTTACTGTCCAAGTTCCATACCACTGGGGTCTACAGCTGTATCTTGCTCAGTGCTCAGTACTCAGTCCTGTACAATCCTTTAATCAGAACTGTGGCCAGCAAGACTAATTCAGCCCCAAATGCCAAATTCAGCACCAAAAAGATTTTTGCCTAGCGAGTGACCGGAGTATTTAAGCAGTTGTGGGTTTTTTTTTGTTTTTTTTTTGGGTGGTAGTTTGCAGTATTGACCAATAGCAGTACATTTTCTAGCACTGGGACCTGGTGCAGTATGTGTGTGTGTGTGTGTGTGTGTGTGTGTGTGTGTGTCAAGCCTGGATCAGCTTTGCACTTTACAATATTATCTGATACAGGTTATCTGAAAAGGAAGCCCTAATTAAAGGTGGTAATTAAGTTTTTATATAATAGTAGACGCATATGCAATTAAGTGAAAAGTTCTTTGATCATTATAAGAACCTACTGTATATAAGAAAAGAATAGACCGGACTTCACTGGTATGAAATCATGCTGAACTTAAGTAAGGACAAGTGCCTTTTTAAACAGCCAACTCTTACATCATATGTCCGGGAGTCTCCACACAGACACTTCATTCAGTTAAAAGCTTGTTTTGTCTTTGCCAAGACTTTGTATATAAGACTTTTTCTACAGCAAGACTCGAGCTATTTTTACTTTGTTGTTTGGACCTGTCATCATGTCATGGTGTCATTTGTTGGACGTGTGTCCACTGAGACTGGAATAAATCTGCAGTGTTATAGCAGGGGATAAAAAAAAAAAAAAAAAAGACCAGCACATCCTGTAGTTATACGGCTGGTGACGTTTCACAGCACCCTGTCAAAATCTAGCCAGTACTAGTGCAGAGCCTTGCTGACTTTTTGACCTCTTTAAATAAATTGGCATGAATATTCTATAGCACGTGTGCTTATGGAAAGAAAATCTGCTCTGTTTATAGCTGGTCCTTGTCTTCCTGTTCACTTGTCATCACTGAAGACACTCACCATATCCCAATCTCTTTCTGTTCATTTCTCTCTCTCTCTCTCTCTCTCTCTCTCTGTCTCTCACACACACACACAGAATTGTTAGTTTATTAGCTAATAAACAAGCCTAATAACCTCACAGTTCAGTGTGTGTTTATAGCTTGAGCTGAGTTTTCTAACTTTATTGTAGTTAAGTGGTTGTTAAAGGGCAATGTCTGGTGATAGACACCATTTAGGATGTTGTGTAGTGTTGGGTAGAGCCATTTATAGTGTTGTCCGAATACTCAGTGGACAAACGATATGATATTTCACTGTAAAGCCAGTGCACAACCAATGTACACTACTTGTGCACTAAAGTATTAGAATACGTAGCAGGATGGATACCGGAGTGGCTAACTTCATATGAACATAAATGAAAAATGGTGTTTTAATGACCAATAACACTCACAGGTGCTTGTCAGTGGTGTATTTAACACAGAAAATCAAATTGCTGCTAATACTTGGGGGCTTTTTTTTGTATCAGATTACTAGACAATTTGTAAAGTTTGAATGATGATGTTTTTCCCCAGCACTCGCTAGTAAGTGTTTGAATTCACTCTGCTGTCTCTTACTGCTGCCTGCTGTGTAGTGGAGAGGAGTGCACTGGAGTGGAGAGGAGTGCACTGGAGTGGAGTGGAGTGCACTGGAGTGGAGTGGAGTGCACTGGAGTGGAGAGGAGTGCACTGGAGTGGAGTGGAGTGGAGTGGAGTGGAGTGGAGTGGAGTGGAGAGGAGTGGAGTGCACTGGAGTGGAGTGCACTGGAGTGGAGTGCACTGGAGTGGAGTGCACTGGAGTGGAGTGCACTGGAGTGGAGTGGATTATATTTGTACACTGGGGTATTGACAGGTTGACCTGTATAGTTACTTATACAGAAGGTTTCAAATATCCGAGTGCATTATCAAGATTTATTTGTTTAATCATTGAACTAATAAGTAATATGAACATTTGGTCAATTTACTTTTATGTAAAAATACATTATTTTAAACCAAATAAAGGAAAAAAATCTGGTAACTTTTTTGTTGTTGTTCTTAGCAGTTTGTGGTAGTTCTTGGCAATATGATGTAGCACCATTACTGTGATAAATTATGTCACAGTACACTTCAGAATATTAGAAATAAGGTTTTTTTTTTATTTTATTTTTTTTATTAAATAAGTGCTGATTTGATGTTAATGTTTTCTTAATTTAGCTGTTAAGATGGTCAAATTTTAAAACTCTACTAAATTTTCATCCTTATTAGTATAATTTATTTTTTTTGGCAGTTTGTTAGCAATCCCAAATATTGTGATACATATCATGTATCATAGAAATGTTTTCAAGTATCATGATATGATATTTTTGTCATGTCGCCTACCTTAAAGTCTGTTATTAACACTTTTAATGATGAATGTGTTACTGTAGTATGTTTATCGCTCAAAGGAACCATTTCAGTGCCCCTTCCCGGGCATAGACTGACCTGCTCAAACCATATCGGTCACCTCGTATCACGAGCAGCTCACTTGGTGATTATCAACCCTCAGCTTGTAAAGCACGCTTCATCCCACCTGGCATTGATTTGGAGAGCTTAGTGAGAGAGGACTGGAGTACGAGGGCAGGCATGTGGGCTGGTCATTCTCCCAGGAACATTCGCAGAAATCAGCAAGCTCTCATGCCTGTCTAAATGTCAGCCTGCTTCCATGGCCTTTATGTAAACACAGCTGGAAGGATGGATGACATACAGGCACAATCTCCCTAGACCCTACACACACACACACACACTCGCGCGCACACACCATTCCATTTTTTTTTTTTTATCCCCTTCTCTTTACTTGGTTTATTCTTTCAGGCGCTCATTAATAATTCCCCTACTGAAAGTTGTTCATAAGCTGCCATTTCTGTAAATTACCCAGAAATTGTATATTAAAAAAAATAAAATAAAATAAGTAGGCTGTGATTATAAGCGTTTCTTTTCTGGCCCTGTCCCTCGCAGATGGAAGCAGAGCCCGTGTATTCAATCGAACCTGCTTTCCAAAAGGCCAGCGAGGCTCCACTCGTCCAGAACGGTTCATCAGTATCCCAGCTGAAAAGAGACGCGCACAGCGTCACCAGCAGCAGTGGCACACTCACCTCCGAACAGCTCGAGGCCATTGAGGATGAGGAAATCCTGGACAAAATGGTATTGTGAACACCAGAGCAGTGTTTATGTAAAAGACGTGGCCATGCGTGACATTTATTACATTAATGAATTTACTAGTCCAGGATGGTGTTGATGCTGATTTGATTTATTTATGTATTTATTTATTTATTTATTTATTTATTTATGCTGTAACAGCTTGATGACTCCAAAGATTTTGAGGAGAGAAAAATGATTAGAGCAGCCATGAGAGAGCTCCGAAAGAAAAAAAGAGGTAAAAAAAAAAAATCTGTTGCGCGCTCTCTCTCTCATTCTCTCTCTCATATCTTTCTACATGATCTCTCTACCTTCCTGACTTTTTTGTTTGATTTCTCCATCATTGGTTTCCTTTTTCTGCCTGTAGAGGCCAGGTTGGGATGTTCGCAGGAGGAGCTCGGTAGGATCTGAGTTTGTGTGTGCTGGGGGGGTTTGTTACTGTGTGCATGTGCCTGCAGTGTGTTTGCTCATTTGGCATCTGTGTTTAAACAGTGAAGCAATGCTGTTAAAATTGCAACTGCATGACCAATGTATTCATTTATCATACGAAAGTTTTAGAGTGTTTACTTAACACAGTGTTTTGCTCTCTGTGTGTGTGTGTGTGTGTGTGTGTGTGTGTGTCCTCTGTATCCACACAGTGGTAGAATTCTGTCAGACTACCAAAGAAGCTTAGAAATTGAAATCGCAAGGAATAAAACCCTTGGTGATGTGCTGTAATAAGGCAAATAATCAATAACGGTGTGATGGGGCCCGATGTGAAGAGGAGCTACCGTCTAGCTACCACCTTGAAACGGACTATTTTCACGTGACGCCACGTCCCAAAGTGTTTTATTCCTCTTACACCACAGTATTTTGCCGACGCTAACAATTCTTCATTTATTTAATGAACAACGCCGTTTTTTTTTTTTTTGGTTAATAGTTCCATTTAATGTTTGCGAAGCAACCATAAAACCAGTTAGTTCTGTTATAACTTCCTTTATAGCAGCTATGAACAGTCGTTCCTTCACCAGCAACTTTGCCTTCAACAACTTTTGACCAATCAGATTTGAGAATTCAGAAGTGCTGTGGTCCTGGTTAAATGCCTCAGACTGCCTGGATTCCCTACTTTATTTTTATAAACTTGATGATTAATTAGTGTTGGTCAGCTTCCCTTGGAGAAGTCATGGCATCTCTCTCCGCCTCAGTAGAAGGCGGATTGTAGTCTTTTAGTTTTCTTCAGTCTCTAAGATGAGTTGTAGGGGTGGTTTAAGCCATGAACCCTCACTCTAGACACTGCTGTGACTAGCAGACATGTTTATAACCAGTGTTTATTTTGATTGTAGTATTCCTTTAAGCTGTGTTTCAGTTCTGCCACTTCATACACTTGATAGTGTGTGGATGTTTTGGAGATAATGTGTGACTCGCGATTTTAAGGTTTCAGGTCATTCACCGATTGGTTCAAGGGATTCTGCATAAAAACGGTCCAGTGAATGTGACACTTGATCGCATATTTCTTCGCTCATCTTCGCATCTTGCCTCTCTCCTGTCTGCAGTATCTTTACACTCTTCCCACTCTTTCTTCTGCTCAGACCAGCGGGAGAAGGAGAGGGATCTGCGTCTGCAGGAACTGCGGCAGCAGAGGGACGAGAGAGTTCAGAAGAACCGGCCAGGCGCAGGAGAGGTGGTGATGAAGAAAATCGAGAAGTCAGCCGATGGCTCCACCGTCAGTGAGATCACTAAGACCAAATGCTTCGCGCAATCAGGTACATGATTTCATCTGCATGATTATAGCTGTCTTAAGTTTTCTTCCAGTATTACAATACATTTTAAGGTGTTGCCACACGAGTGCTCCTGAAGTCCATACACAGGATTGATTCTGGGCTATACCAAAATTTCAGACTCTGATTGAGCTGAAGGTGCTGATTAATTTTCTTTGAATGAACAGCAGCTCTGACCCTAGTTCCTGCAAATCTCAGGTTTATATTAAATCACAAATCACAGGTTAGAACAATTTACACACGGACTTGTATGGTGGACGCTCTACATGAATGGATTCAGTGTTAAATCTGCAATTTTAAGTTTTCTGACCCGGGAAAGTCTTCAGGACAGTGGGTTTGTGGTTTCTTGGGAACAAGCTGCATTTTTTTTTTGTCTCAGTAACTTATTTTTAATAAAGAAAAACATATTGCTGTGGTATTAATTAACTAAGGAATAAAACATGACAGGACAGGACATGCTTTAATAGGGAAATAATCAACTTCCACATTTTTTACATTTTTTTTTTTTTTTAGTTTTATTTCTTAATTAATTAATATATTATATATTTTATGTGTCTATACTTTTGCCCAACGCTGGTAAATTGTTTAGGGTAAACTGCTGTTATGTACAAAATATAGTCGCATGTTTGGAATGCGTTCTTTGCCTCATATATCAGGAAGAAATTTCATCTCCTTTGCGAACCACAATACATTGCAAACTCTCCACCATTATGAAACATGAAACATGAAGCAAAGTGACAAGTTCAGGTTACTTCCTGTAAAACATGGTGCAGTCCTTATCCAAGTTCATTAAGATTGAGTCCCCGGCTTCTGTTAAGTGTCTCGAGATCTGGTCCCTTTAACGTATATAGGCATCTTTCACAACTGAGCACATGTACAGAGCCCTCAGGGTAAATGTCTTTGGGTCTGTGGGGAAAAAAGCACAGGTGGGAAAACAGCAGAAACAAAATCATGTTCGATGCGTAAGAAAAGCATGCTTAGTGTGCTCTGTAACAATGCTGCTAAATATCTATTGTTTTTAATTAAATCTGTTGTGTGTGTGTGTGTGTGTGTAGATAATGGCAGCAGGATGACCCGCAGCACCATCATGGAATCCACTTACACACAGAAGTCTGACAGTGAGCTGTTTGTTTCCGTCTATACTGTGAATTTAAGAATATTCAGCATTCAGTCAATCTCGTCCTGAAACCCCTTTAACATTTCTGCTTTGGTTTCAGGGGGGACCATGCAGACAAAGTCCTACAGCTACTCCTCATCTTCCTCCAGTACTAGCAAGAAGATTGGAAGGTCAGCCAAGACCTCATGCAGATCTGTCTGAACATTTACAACTACATGAGCTCTGATGTTTCAGTCAAGTTGATTGATAGTGAATGACATGTTTCTCTCAGCGTGTTTGATCGTGAGGACGACAACTCGCGTAGTGGAGGCAGCTTGGCAGCGCTGGAGCGCAGACAAGCAGAGCGTAAAAAGGAACTCATGAGGGCTCAGACGATGCCTAAAACCTCCACCTCACAGGCCCGGAAAGCCATGATCGAGAAGCTTGAGAAGGATGGTGGCGGGTGAGCTGCATCTCTCTCTCTCTCTCTCTCTCTCTCTCTCTCTCTCTCTCTCTTTCAAGTAATTAATTATTTGATGTTGAGTTTTAGCTCATTATTTAACCTTCTTTCCTCTCAGAAGTATATTAAACATGTATAAAGAAACAGATGTGTAAATTATTTGATGTCATTTTGAAATTGTGTTAAAGACACAGTAAAGAATTGGTGTAGTTCACCATAATTTGTTTATATTTGCTATTACATATTCTACCTACAGTACTCTCAGCAGCAACTCGCCAGCTGCACAGATGAAGGTCCAGCGCTCCACTAGCTTCGGTGTTCCCAATGCTAACTCCATTAAGCAGATGCTGCTGGACTGGTGCAGAGCGAAGACTCGCGGCTATGATGTGAGGAACTCGGAAATGTTCTCAAGCACTTTTGTCACTCTGCCTTTTTTTTCTCCTATAGTGGTTTGGTAGAGCTGTTTTATACCACAGCACTGTTGAATTTTATAGTGTAATTGGTCAGGAGGAGTTGACTAATCTTATTTGTAATGAATACTTAAAACTCAATACTTAAATACGCTCTTGTTTCTGTAGTAACAGCTAATTCAACGGGATGAGCGCTCCACAGAATCTAAGACTAATAATAAAACAGTTAACAGAGAAAAATGTAGAACTGTTGATATGGTGAAGCTGCTGTTTGTTAAGGAGACATTTATTGTACATTTATGGAAGAAGTCTCCAGTGTCGGTGCTTTGTAACAGGCAGTATGTTTTCTGCTACTGGACTTTGCTTTCTGGGTTTCTCTGTACCATATCAAGCTGCATTTCATAAACTTTGAGAGACAGAACTAAGAGCATCTGGTGGGGTTTGTAGCTGCTATAAAGCAAGTGATAACAGGACCTCAATTGTTTTGTGGACATGACTCTCTAAACTCTGTCACTCACTCTAGCTTTTATCCCCCCCCCCCCCCCCCCCCCCCCCCCCCCCCCCCCCCCCCCCCCCCCCCCCCCCCCCCCCCCCCCCCCCCCCCCCCTCAGAACGTGGATATTCAGAACTTCTCCTCCAGCTGGAGTGATGGGATGGCCTTCTGTGCTCTGGTGCACAACTTCTTCCCAGACGCCTTTGACTACTCCACCCTCAGCCCTAGCAATCGCAGACAGAACTTCGAGGTGGCCTTTAAAACAGCTGAGTGAGTATGCAGGACAGAGAAAGCCAAATACATACAAGTTTTTTTTTTGTTTGTTTTTTTGTTGCATAATGTTGGGAAACAAAATAAATATTCAGTAATGAATAAAATACTTTACACTTGCAAGTGTATGTATGGAGGCCTGGGAAAACCCTTCAAATGGTGACATTTTCTACTATATAATATAATATAGACAAAGTAATATATATATATACACAGTCAGGTCCATAAATATTGGGACATCGACACAATTCTAACATTTTTGGCTCTATACACCACCACAATGCCCCAAGAACAAGCAGGAACTGAAGACAGTTGCAGTAGAGGCCTGGCAGAGCATCACCAGGGATGAAACCCAGCGTCTGGTGATGTCTATGCGTTCCAGACTTCAGGCTGTAATTGACTGCAAAGGATTTGCAACCAAGTATTAAAAAAGTGAAAGTTTGATTTATGATTATTATTCTGTCCCATTACTTTT
>CM040998.1:3919168-3929620 GCA_022985145.1 Pangasius djambal
ACAAGTGGGAGGCACATATGCAAACTGTTGTAATTCCTACACCGTTCACCTGATTTGGATGTAAATACCCTCAAATTAAAGCTGACAGTCTGCAGTTAAAGCACATCTTGTTCGTTTCATTTGAAATCCATTGTGGTGGTGTATAGAGCCAAAAATGTTAGAATTGTGTCGATGTCCCAATATTTATGGACCTGACTCTGTGTGTGTGTGTGTGTGTGTGTGTGTGTGTGTGTGTGTGTGTGTGTGTGTGTATATATATATATATATATATATATATATATATATATATATATATATATATATATATATATATATATATATATATATATAGTTCTGAAAACTATTGACAGCTTGATCAGAGTCTTCCAGGTGTGGACAAATCATAAATACATTAGTTAACCCATTGGACAAGTAAAAGCCCAAGTGTGCTGAACAATCTCATGTTTTGGTTACCTGGGAACCTCTGAGTAGGCAGAAAAGTGATAGCGAACATTAATGTAATTATGTACAGCGAGCTAGATAAGTGCACAGCCAGAACTCTCCTCAGCTGATGTGTGTAGTGCGGCAGGTGGTGAGGGTCCAGAATGAGTATGTTATGTTAAACATAGCATGCATATCAAATGAAAATTTTGTTTTGTCAAAGTCAATAAGGAAAGGAGTAATTTTTCTTTTCTTCTTTTTCTGGTTGTTAAACCTACTTGTCCACCGGACAGCTGCTGGGCTAGCGAATATTCTACCCCTGCATTCCCATTCAGTAGATTGACTGTTATAACTGACTCCTAATCCAGCATGATCTTTGCAGGAAGATAGTCTAGGCAAGGTTGAATAGTAAGTAAAACATTCTCACATTGTTGGGATGAAAAATATTTATGGTTTCTTAAAGGTGTAAAGCATGCCATAGGCAGAAAAACCCTATTTTGGCCAAAGTCTGTTTTCAAAAAATTCCTTTTTGGCAGAATTCAGTCCAATGGTTTTCCCAGCCTGCCATGCATAAGTGTTAATTGGTAACATTATAGCTAGATTTCCTGTAAATCACCTGTAGTCTGCATCTCCATGATCAGAGTGTGTACCAGTGTGGTTCTGGGTGTCTACAGGGTTCTAAAGGGAAACCGTTTCCTGATGGCACTAACCTGTAATATTCTAATCCTACTGAAACTATCCAGCCCTTGTAGTGATCTAATGCTACATTTATATAAGAACTGAATGAGTATTTCCCTCTCCTCCATCATAACTCCTCACGCCAGTTCCTCATGCCACAGGGACTTGGCCCTTGGTGTTCACTGAAATAAATGGGCAATAATTCATTTCTGCTGATTTGTTTCCGTTTCCCACTGCCCCTCCTCTACGCAGAGCGGTAACAAGTTCTACAGCTCGACTCTTTACTAAACCAGACACATCCAGCTGGACTCTAATGAATAACACAAAGATAAGCATTACTTGGCATTGTTTAGTGAATCTCTTGGTTGACTGAATGGGTCGTCAGATCCCCCTCAAGCTTTCTGTTCTTTTAATCGTTCTCTTGTTAATTCTGCTTTCTTTTCTTTTGCTTGACTTCTACAAGCAGCAGCAGTTCCGTTCACCAGCCTTTAATATTCAGTCCCACTGTTGCATGTCTTTGTACTGAGCTTTCAACCACACAGTTTAAGAATCAGATTTCATTGCCTGTAGATGTGAACCTGAAATGAGTTGCTCATCAGATACCTTTCTTCTCACTTTGCATTTTGCTTCCTGAACACTTTGTGATCCACATTTACAGTATGTCTTGCACTAAGAGGTAAAACAAAGGTGTGAAAGTCACGTGTTTCTGCATATCCGTGTCCTGAAAGATGAACTGTCCACAGCTCAAATAACCAAAATAACCAACGAAGTTAAATGGACGTAAACTGATGCTCCATTTGACTTTTTGTTGTGTGTGTGACTATGATCATAAAGCATGAAAGCACATCAAAATGTTAGTCAACACAGATGTAATGTTTGTTCTATTTGTGTGTTGTGTTTTTTTTTCTTTCCCCCTTGTATCTCCTGACTGTCTCCTGTCTCACCCTGAATGTTGGCTGCTCACGGCTCCCATGTACCTCTCCTTTTCTCTCTTTTCTGTCTTTCTGTCTTTCTTTCTTTTCCAATACACTTCACGTGCTGTTTCCGGCGATGGGATTTGCGAGTAGGAAGCTTGCTGACTGTCCCCAGCTTTTGGATGTGGACGACATGGTGCGGCTGCGGGAGCCTGACTGGAAGTGTGTGTATACGTACCTGCAGGAGTTCTACAGAGGCCTGGTGCAGAAAGGCTTGGTCAAAACCAAAAACTCCCTATAAGGTCCAAACTGATCCAAAACGGTGAGAGTGGCTATAAAACCTTTCAGGAAAGACCTGACCAGTGGTGACAGAGGGGATTTTTTAAAATGTATTTATTTTTTTTGGATAGGCAATGGGTTTAGCTCACTTCCTGCACTGCAGAGTTTGATTCTGGCCCTAGAACACGTCATTCTTAGTACAAGTGATTGAGCTCACCAGTCAGTCAGTGAATGAAGGTGGTGTCTATAGTAAAATGTCTCCTCTATGCTGAACCTCATCGTAGAGTTTCTGTCAGATTTCTTTTCCTGTGATATGTTCATGATTGTTATTGTATCATGAATTTATTTACAGAAAATACAGTACGTATATTAAGGCTCATGTGATTATAAAGTGCAAGGCTTTTTACCAGCTGGAGCAGTAATGGTAAAGTTCAAGAATCAGCCAGCAAGCTCACACACTTTTACTTGCCTTTTCTTCTTCTAACGTACTGCCAGTAAACACACAATGTAATCGTAGCAACTACATAAATTTTATTTTTTTTAAATCTAAGGCTTTGATCAGATTTAGATGTCGGTTAAATAGTGCTTCAGTACAAGTGAAATTACTTTGGAAACCTTTTGCTGCAAATTCGCTCTACACTGGTATGCAGCATGCGCACACTTCACGTTAATCTGAATGAAAGCAGGATACACGTGGCCACTATCTTGCACACCTGCTCTCTGCATCAGCACACTGCCAGATGTGGCTTTTCTTTTTTCAGTCATTTTCTCACCGAATTCACATGGACGAATAGTGATCTCACTATTTGAATACCGCTAATGCCCCTAGTTTTAATCTGAGCCTGAGGATCTGTACACTGTGTAACTTTACTAAAACCATAACGACACAGGAGCTTCTGCATAAGTACAGAACACATTCCTGATTGGTTGTATTTGGAAGTGTTGATTAAACAGGACACAAAAGGTTATATTTAAACTAGAAATAGGGGAACTTAAAAGGCATGGCATTGTTAGTCAGGGCTGCATTGTGTATGCATTCAGCTTATACAGACCACTGTGAAGATCTTTATCAAAGTTTTGTTTGTCAGTTTCGGTGAACAACGTAACGTCATATCAAGGGTCTGGCCACGTTCACCATTACTTGGTGTTTGTGAAACGAGCGCCGCTCCAAGATCCGACGCCCAAACATGGTCTTGGTTTGGGTCGTGTGACACAAAGAGAGAGCGCTCTTGAATCAAAGATCCCTGTCCAGCTTTATCTGCCTTAGCTACTGTTTTAGAAACCAAACACTATTTAAAAAAAAAAAAGAAGAAGAAAAAACATCTCTTCGTTCATTTGTCAGCCTCAGGAAAATTTAAAAGGCAAACATTTAGCATGGTTTTGACATGGTTACTCTGACAGGCAAGCTGAAAAGCCAATTAATTTCACGTTGTAGGAGTCATTAAAGGATGAAACAAGTCTACACCTGCTTCTTGCCAGTGTTAGCAAATCACTGTACAGTGCTATTAATATGTCTGCTGATTTAGAGCTAGTTACAGGCTTTGTCGTAAATCCAATAATATAATAAAATCACTTTGTGTGGAGCAGATGCAGTGCTGTGGATCAAGTTCATTTCCCTGTTGCTTGGTTACACTAAAGTGAACCGAGTTATGAGCTACCTGCAAATATTTTTATATCTGCTGATTTATTTACTGCTATTCTAATATACAGACATTAAGATGGGCTGTGTGTGTGCGCGTGTGTGTGTGCGTTTTATTATCTGACTATTCCTTTTTCCAATCTCTTTCCATCAGGGCCTTTGCTAACTGTATGCCCCTGTTGGAAGTGGAGGACATGATGATAATGGGCAAGAAGCCTGACTCCAAGTGTGTCTTCACCTACGTGCAGTCGCTGGTCAATCACCTGCGCAGATACGAGATGGCGTGTCGAGTACACTCGGATCACTGAGCGCTTACTTACAACCCCGAAGGCCGATGCCACCGTGTTTTTTTTTGGTAGAACATTGAAGTGATTTGCTCTTATTTGCGTTTCTTCTGATCGTATGCCACATTTCAGCTGCAACAAACCAAAGGTTAAAATATTGCGCAAGATCACAGCACGTCGAGTACCGCTATAATGCTTTAGATCATTAAAAAAATCTATAAAAAAAAAAGATGGTTTAAAACTTTTATTTAAAAATCAGCTATGAACTTGTTTTGGCAAAAAAAGAAAAAAAAATTAGAATCCCAGAAAAGACAGCTTATTTTTATTTCTATGCCAGTGGCATGCAGCGAGTTTATCTAAAGTTTTAATGGCGTGTAACTTTATTCCATGGTACTGTAGCTGTTAGAGGAATCTGATCTGCATGCTTCACCATTTGTTTACTTGAATTTTCCTCGAACTCATTTAGATCATAGGGCACAAGTGACTGAAGTCTGCTGTGGGCTGTAACGTGCAGATATGATTTCTCACTGCTTTGTGTTTTAACAGTGCCTCCCCATGCTGAAACAATAACGCTACTTAACTGGATTGAATTTACCAACCGTGCTTCATCAGACTAGTTTAAATCCATGCTATGTCCTGTTTTCCTCCAGCTGATTTAAAGCAGACTCTCCATTACAATGTTGATTGATCTGAGGACCGGCTTCCACTCCATAGTAGGACAGGAACTGCTTCAACATGGGGATTACACAACACACAACACTGCAACAAAACACACCACACCACAGCGCAGCCTCACAGGCACCCAAACACTCACGTGTACAGACAGCAGAGTGTTCCTGTAATTTATGCTTTATGCTCGTGAATTTTATTTTATTGTCTTTACTCTATTGATATTCATAAACTATACTTTGAAGGAGATCATTCGCAAAAATGACAAATGGCTCATCAGTCACACGAGTTTTCACCCTGGTTATAGAAACAGAAGGGGAAACGTTTCAGCCATGCGTACCCTGGGTCCAGCACTTTCTTTTTTTTTTAAACTTAAGCTAAGATGATTTATGCTTACCAGAAGAGTTCCAAGCTGTTTTTATATATATATATATATATATTTGAGCAAGTTTGTAACTATTGGCTTAATTACTGATCTGCAAATAATTTTATTTAACAAATTACACGGATTTACAGGGCAGAATTAACGCTGTATTAATTTTATGTAGCTGAGAATTCATTTAATGTGCCAATAAGCTGTCTTTCTGTTAACTAGTATTAAAAAAAATACCATTAGAACACTATACAAAAGGTTGTAAAACTGTAATTTTTTTTTTTCGTCAGTCTTAGCCAGTCTCGTTTTGTAGTAATTTTCTCAAATAAAACGCCGTGCTGTAAATTGTGCTAACATGGAAGAGAGTGACTCTGATGTGGTGTGAATTTTGACTAAACTGTTATTTTCTCTCATAGCTGATTCTCTGTTCTACGTAATTATGTAGCAGAGAGGAGAGAGATCGCGTCATCTTTCCCTCCCAAACAGGACTTTTTGGCACAGTTGAGCTCTGAAGCCATCCCATGTGCAGCACCTTTTTACTAAACAGTATTATTACTGATGAGCTTCATAAGCAGAATAACAGCAGGTGATGTTCTAAACTAGAATACATATATTATACTAGATAGATTAACTATAGATTAACTCTAAAACATGCTGTAAATGTGTAGAAAAATAGATAGATAGTTCATTGGCTATAATTTTTTTTTTTTGTTTGTTTTACATATTTGCACCTAGGAATATTGTTCACTCAGCATTTCTGTACACTGCAAATGAATATGAAGTATGATATTAAAACCTTTTAAGAAACCACTTGTTTGCTGCTTGACTGTTGAAATATATCAAAACAAACACACACAAGTACTGTATTCCAATTAAAAATATTTATTTATTCATTTTGTCTCTGTGGTATCATTATGCAGCATTCTATGGAGACCAACTTAGACCAGTAAGAACGTAGATCATCAGCCCTAAACCAATCGGATGATTTTACAGTTTGGGGCATCATTCAGTTCTCATCTGGGCAGAAACTGGACTCCAGAACAGCTCGTTACTATCAGCTGTATACACCCGTACTGAAAAAGCAGACTGGGGAGAATATGGCAAAATTTAGTTACTGATCCTAATTAATTTTTCACATATAAAGACTATAAATCTTTATGTGGTGACACTTTCTCAGGCGGGGTCTCCTCTGGGAGATCACTGTTTGCAGGTGCGCTTCTAGTGTGATGCTCTTTGAAGGGGCTGTCTTTAGCTGGTGAGAAGCGAAACTCATCTGGCACTTCATCATCAGCTTGTGCTTTTTTATAGAAGCCCAACTCTGCCAGAAGACTGTTAATGTCGGTACGGGTCATGTGTGACAGCGGTATGCGCTGCAAAGGAAAAGCAAGAGTGAAGAAGAATAAAGAACAAGCATTCCTCCTGCAAGTCTCCAAAATGAGAAAACATCCTGGTAGTACTAGGGAATTCCTGGAAGAATGTAAAACCGTATAGTTGATGTCAGAATATAAGAACTACAATAGGGTCTAGCTAAAGATATTTATTTTTATTTTAGGAGAATTCTGTAGAATGAATCTTCTTGACCTAAATTCATTCTGTAGAATGAATCTTCTTGAAATGGAGATCTGGTAAGGGTGTAAAGATACACTCCGGACACAGTTTGATTCTCTGAAAATTTTAACACAATTTGAATGAAGAAAAATGACTGAAAAGTTCTCTCTATAATAAAACAATGCAAAACAGTGTGAATTTTTGACCTAAATAAGTTTAAAATTGCTACGAACAAAGGTTTAACATTATAAAGAAATTGTGCTGCAGGTGCACCGTATCTCAAAAAATAAATAAATAAATCGAAAAATTCTCCCAAACTTTTTGACTTAAGTGCCTGACCCAGGGACTGAAAACAATTGACATAATGAGAGAAACAGAGCTCCAAACTTGGCTAAAGTGCCCGTTTTTCCGCAGCCTCTTTCTCGGTCACTGTAGATCACAGTGTTGTGGGGTGGTGGTGGTGGTTGAAAGCTACTGAAGAGCTCTTTTTAACCATGATACCATGGTCATGTAACCATACACTATATAATGCATGTTGCTTTGCACGCCAAAGCTATTGGCCTTTCGGTCATTTCACAACTGCAGGTGATTTCCCGTCTCGGTAATGAGAGAATGCAAATTCACGTGACCACTGTGCTCTCTATACATTTTATCTCTTATGGTTTGCACAGATTGGGACATCTGGTGTTCAAACAGTGCAACTGCATTACATGCAAAATTAACAGAATACTGATTTTTTCCATGGTGCACATCTTCACATTTTTGTATCGCAATATATCATGTCATGTCATGTCATGATGTACAGTTACACCCCTAAGATCTGGCATTCAGATTTGGAAATCCAGATTTTGGATTTTTTTTATATGGTCAGATGTTAAACAGTTCCCATACTGATTTCGTTCAATCCTTAAAATCAGAACGTTGGACACTTTGTATTCTGTTACTTCAAACAGAAGTTACTTCATACTGGAAGCACCAGTCTGCCTTGGAAAATGATTCCCTAAAATGAGAAGTGAACTGTGAAGTACTTTGGCAGCAAGTCCCATACAGTGTAGCATCACTGGACAAGAACTGTGAAGATTTTTGCTGTCTGTGGAACATTGTGTAGGTTCAGGCAGGAGTTTTGTCCAGCAGGTGGTGCCAATAAGAATCTGTGGTTAAGAAGAAGTGTCTCTGCATTCAGATTTTCAACATGACCTTGTCCTCTTCTCCTCACCACTTTCCCTTGATGGGATATCTGCTAACCTCTTAAAGAGGGCTCGATTACTTAATGATCCACAGTCAAGCTAATTCAGCCATGTGTCAGCCTGGATGTAGACTCCAGGAATTTGTCTGGAAGACATCTGATCTGGTGCAATTTCCTTTTCAAAACAGCAAAAACAGCTGAAAAAGCTCTATAAACCCGATTACTGGCACGCTGCATAAAGTTCAGGGGTCTGAAACAATTCACTCTTGGTTATATTTTTTTTCTAGTGTGTTCTGTAGGTGATAAAGACTGTTACCACCACCAAGTGTGCCGAAGGTACAAATGATTATTAATGCAAATAATAAGTGCAGCACTTTCAACGCTACCTTGCTGGTCAACTACGAAGGTAAAGATGAATAAATACTAGCTTTTCTGTGTAGGTTTAGTGAGGTGCAAAACGACGGACTAACTGCGGCATTTTGAAGGCTTTGGACCTTCAGACAGCGTAATTAATGGCTTTATGACCTTAAGGAAGTTTCAAATTCTGGGTAGGATGGAGAAAACATCTGTGACTCTTCCTGCTCTTAGCATTCTTTAACACTGCTGTGGTTTGTTAGCTCCTGAGGGACCTTTACACTGTAGATTAGTCTTTCCTTGTACTACTAACACAGTACATTCTCCACAGAGATATCTTTAAAAAAAAAAACAACAACACTTTCGATGATTATTTATATACATATAAAAAGATAAATGAGAATAAATGACCAATTAGTGCAAAACTTGGTGTTAATGTCCAGTCCTGTACTCGTCACTGTAACGATGGAGTCAGTGTTACAGAAGCAGGCTGAAGTTGATTATTTTGCTATAACAGTACATCCTTCTCCTGCAGACTTTCCCAGATCAGAAAACCTCAAGGTGCAGCTTTACCCCTGACACTGGAGACTCCTTCCATAAATGTTAAATAAATGTCTCTGAGCTTGATAATATCATGGATTATACATTTTTCGTTGGTTATCTGGTTATTATTAGCCTTAGATTATGTGCAGCATCCACCCTGTAAGTCCCTGTGAATCAGCTGTTGCTCTAAAAACAATGATGTGTTAGAACATTAATATAAACCTGATATTTGCTGCTGCACTACTGACTGAGCTGCTGTTATAGCAAATTTCTCAACATTTTTTTCAACGAATTCAGCAGCGCTGTGGTATGATTTTGTACTTACATCCAGCTCCTCGTAGTAGTGGTTCAGAAGGACGAGCTCAGGGTCTGCACCAGGGATGTGCTTCATCACCAAGTTATGACTGAGAAAAATGCAAAATCAAGGACCATACACCCTGAATCAATGTAGTCAAGAAATCACTTCAGGACAGGAAAAAAAATGTGTAAAGTACAAGTTGTGGAAAAAATATCTTGGATGTACAGGGTGTCCGAAAAGTCAGGGACCAGCCCATACCACTGAAGAAATGAATTTAAAATATGATGTAGGTGTAGAGTGTGGATGCAAAAGCAGTAAAAACTTCAGCTAAAATTATTTATTTTTAAAAGCAACACTAGAATATTATATCAAGCAACTGACTGTTGATCATAGATGGATCTAGAACCAATGAATCCCAGTCTTCCTTCGGTCACTTTGCTCTTAAAGGAATCAGTGACCAATCTAATGTACATCATTTTTCATAAGATGTTTGCTTCTTTAGTTTTGCACTGAAGCAATGGAGCTAATCTCATAATAACAAGTAATGAAAAGCAATGAAGAATCTTAATTATCTGCCTCTGACCACATCCAGTTCTTCACAGACACTTGCTGAAGTGCTTTAGGACACAGTGTCTCTTACTGCAATTTATAATCTATAAACACATGCAGCTGTGAGGAACAATCAGAATCACTTCTTTCCTCAGTAAATAAAAAAACGGAAGAGAAATTGTTTACACTCAGACAGACAGCGAGTGAGCGTACTATCTGATCACGAATGTCACACATGTGGCTTGTATTGGAACTAGTTTCACCACACACACTCTACAGCACTCCTCCAGCTGTATGACGGTGGAGTTGTACTGGAAATCTGGAAGTTATGCTGCTGATAACATACAGTAGTTCAAACTTCAGTTTGTAAATATGGACTTTCAACAGAATTGTTTCGTTATAAACAACACCACATGGCGCAATCATGAGCAGCAGGTATCTCTTTAGCTTCATTAGCCTTATAGCTCCAGTGCAAAACTAAATACCAAACATCTCCTGGCTGATTGATGATTAAAGCGGCGGTTAGGGAAGTGAGCAAATTTGATTCTTCACTGAAACGTTCCTTTGATCAGTAGACTTCCCATTCTCTACACTTAGATGACAGTGTTTGCTAAATGACATGCTACTACTACTGCTACTGCTGCTGCTACTGCTGCTGTTTCTACTACTACTACTACTACTGCTGCTGCTGTTTCTACTACTACTACTGCTGCTGCTG
>CM040998.1:3934031-3945455 GCA_022985145.1 Pangasius djambal
ACCTGATTCCACTCATCGACTGATCCCTAACACACCTGATTCCACTCATCGACTGATCCCTAACACACCTGATTCCACTCAACGACTGATCCCTAACACACCTGATTCCACTCAACGACTGATCCCTAACACACCTGATTCCACTCAACGACTAATCCCTAACACACCTGATTCCACTCAACGACTAATCCCTGACACACCTGATTCCACTTATCATCTAACCCCTAACACACCTGATTCCACTCATCAACTAATCCACAAGACCTGTGGGCTGAATCTGGTGTGTTAGAAGAAGATAAACACAAATCTCTGTAGGGTGGTGTGGCCCTTGAGGCCTGAGTTTGACTCCTCTGGGCTAAGTCAGAGACTGTATGGAGTGTTATAGTATAAGAGCTGTGGCTAATCCTGCTCACTGCATTTTAATTTAATGAGGAAATGATTTCATTTAAAGGGCTTTCAGGAATGCTCTGTAGCTCAGAGGTTCCAATGCACTAGGCATAAGCCATTAGCATAAGCTTCTGTAAAATATGCTAAAAATATTTTTCCTTCACACGTGTTCAACACCTTGAGGATTTCAGAAATGTATCATGTGTTGGGTATTTTGTTTTATTCATCACAAGAAAGCTTAGACAACTTGGAAATTCAAAAATCGTCCAATACACATAATTCACTCTAGGTAAAAATGATTTTAATAATAATAATAATAATAATAATAATTTCTTCAGATATACAAGACGGATTCCAAAGATTCACCTGAGAGAATCGGCTCAAGAGCTCGACTCACACGTCAACAGATGACAACACATCATCTTACTAAAAGCCTTCACGTGCTATGGGAATGATCCTCCTGCTTTTGAAAAGAGTACTTTGTTCAATATAACAGAAGACTTTTTCAGAGTATGATTTAAGTATGATTATTATGTAATCCACCAGGTCCAATCAAAAGTTAAAATAATCAAAGTGAAATGTTTTAATCCATCAAAAGCCTAAGAATGACTCTGAAGTGCATTTTAATCATGAAGAGAGTGGGACTCTGTTAAATCAGTGTTTAAGCATATGACCATGTTGGACTGCTCCAGTCAATTAGGAAATAATCTTATAGAATATAAAAGAATATTTGTATGTGAATTAAGAAAACTAAGACAAACTGATGTGACTCTAGCTTGTGGGAAATCACTAAGCACACATTTCTCATCCATAAATTGTATCTTTTCAGTCCAGGCTCGCTCTGTCATTTCTCAGGGGAAAGTACTCTTTCTCTACCCAAGGACATTAAGTTTGTATCTTTTTTCACCAGTTTGACGTTTGTGATTTCTTTAAAGTGCATTGTTAAAGCTGATGAAGAATGTTAACATGAGAAAACCCCACCTAATGAGATCATTGTTTTAGAATTTTTGGCATCCAAAACCATGTGACTTTGAACAGTTATTTTTCTTTTATTTTAGACTGAGAAGATTACACCACCACAATATCAGTGTTATAATTTATGTTGAATTTGGAGTTGGGTAATGTATTCCCCAATGTATTCCCCTGTTGTTATTATGTACAACATATGGTTGTATGTTTATTTGATCAAATTGAATAAAGGAAAAAAAAAAAAAAACAGACAAACAAAAAAAAAAACATCCTGTTCCAAACCAGAGAAAGAGGATGAATAAGTTATAATTCCTGAAGAACAATCCTCCAAAAACTAAGTCTAACCGTTGCTATAGCAACACTGCACATTAAAGAGATGGAGGAAATGGAGTTTTAATCTGAGATGGTGTGGGAAAGATGGCTTCCTATTGTTGACATAATCCTTTAGAGATTATATTACTAGCCTTGTTATACCTGGGGGAAAAAAGATCCTCATTCCCACTTCTGAAGTGGTAATTATGAGTGTGGCGCGTTCACGTGCTTTGTTGTCAGAAAGAACATGAAACTTGTACGACGCCAGGTTCATTCATACATATTTCTTTTTATTTTTTTCATTGTACCTTTATTTTGACACCATAACACACATTACTCAGTTAGCTAGCCTGCTGACGATGGAATTTTGATCAAATACAAGCTGTTTTCGTGGTGTAAAAATGTACAACATGCACAGAATGGTTACAGTACATTAATGAATAAGAGCAAAACAGCACTTGCTAACAATTAGCTACATTTGGAAAAATGAACAAAAGCCGTCATTCAGTATAGAAACTGTCCTCTCCTCCACCATGTTGAAAGTTTAGGACTTCTCCCATCTCAGAAGGGGATCAAACTTATCTCAGTCGTAATTACGACTTGAGGAGACTTGAGGAGTCGTTCATGTGTAACTTCCTAGTGGGAAACTCGTATTTACGGTAATTCCGGTAGCACGTGAAGGCAGCATTACAATGATCCGCGTTCCCTTTGAATTTGAACTGCTTCCCAAATTTATCCTCTAGAGGGAGACAGAGTGCTTGAGGATTGTAAGGTTTTGGACTAGAGAATTCTTGTTGTCTATGTTGTAAAAGTCCAGTGTCTATAAGGTCTGAGGTATTTTTCAGCATTTATCTTCATTAGACAAACCCACAGAACAAACCCCTGCTTGAAGTACTATAATAAAGACATATACTGCGTATGTCTCATGCTGGGGGTATTTATTTATTCTGCTGGTGTAGTTTGAGTCCACTTGTCCCCTTGGAGTGAAGGCTCAGTGCAAATCAATACTGCGGTTCTTCCAGAAAACCAGGAATATAAACAAACCAAATAGTCTTATACATTTATGTTGACTCAACTTAAAAGAATGAATTTTTCTCTATTTTTGTAGCTGGCTTTACCTGCGGAATCATTTCATAATTTTTTTAATACCCTATTAAGCTTTAATTTATGGAACTAACCTGAAATTTATCTGTCTTTCCCCTTAAATGTCAAATGTTGAAGCTGTAACATTTACATTCATATACAGATAAAATTACATGCGCATTCTAGTCATAACATTACCGTTTTCATCAAACTTATTTTCAGTGTTTCTAAAAAAGTATGTTGTGACCTAAATATTATATTATACCTGATGGGGTTATTTATGATCTTCTGCTTACAATCATCCACTCTTTCAGTCCTGCTCTACTGGTGAACAATGTAATATTATGTTAAATATATTTTATGTATAATGCACACATGTTTACAGCTTATTTAGAAGATGACTCTATGATGACTCTGTTATTAAATGTCCCTTTCCCACCTTTCTACCTTTTTATTTTTATCATTACTGTGTGTGTGTATGTGTGTGTGTGTGTCTAGAATGTGTCATTTTGTTCAGTAAAAGGAACTTGATTATTTGTCCATAGTTAATATGGTGTGTGCAAAAGATCTTATCCTGGTGCTGTGCCTGCAGGTGAGTGAAATGGCTAATATCATTCTGTATTAGCAGTAATTAAGGAAACACAGGAAACACAACTTCCGAGGCACCGCATGACACTTCCTGAATGGCAAAAAGTCTATCAGCCATCTATGGAAAATTAATGAGATGCATACTGTGATGGTGAGATGAACGGCATCTCTGAACTCCTTCATAAATCAGAACGAATGTCCCTTTTCTAGGCTGGACCAGATTTGTTGGACTCCGACAGTATATATACTATGAAAGGAATAATAGGTACAGAACATCTAATACAACTAATAGGTGTATGGATTTTAATGAAATAGGCATGGTAATATTCGACATAACCAGAGCAATAATAATAATAATACATCACAATACATCTCTTACCAGGATAAAAGTGGTAAATTATATATATATATATATATATATATATATATATATATATATATATATATATATATATATATATATATATATATATATATACACACACACACACACACACAGTTAGGTCCGGAAGTATTTGGACAATGACAGAGTTTTTGTGATTTTGCCTTTATACACCACCACAATGGATTTGAAATAAAACAATCAAGATGTGATCGAAGTGTAGACTTTCAGCTTTATTTTAAGAGGCTCCACAAAAATATGGCATTTACCATTTAGGAATTACAGCCATTTTCAGCAAAGTGCCTCCATTTTCAGGGGCTCAAAGGTATTTGGACAATTGACTGACAAGAAGTTAATTGACCAGGTGCAGTCCATTCCCTCATTACTTCAAGACAAATGAAGCAGATAAAAGGTCTGGGGTTGATATCAGGTATTGAGTTGGCATTTGGCAGCTGTTCGACTGGACTACCAATATGAAGTCCAAGGAGATCTCAATACAAGTGAAGGAGGCCATCATTAGGCAGAAAAAACAACATAAATCTATAAGAGAGATAGCAAAAACAACAGTTGGGTACATTCTTAAAAAGAAAGAAAGCACTGGTGAGCTCAGCAACATCAAAAGGCCTCGAAGACCACGGAACACAACTAAAGTGGATGATTGCAGAATCCTTTTGTTGGTGAAGAAAAACCCCTTCACAACATCAACAGAAGTCAAGAATACTCTAAGATTCTTTGGACTGATGAAACCAAGATTAACTTGTACCAGAATGATGGGAAGAGAAAACTATGGTGAAAGAAAGGAACAGCTCATGATTCAAAGTATACCACATCATGTGTCAAACATGGTGGAGGATGTGTCATGGCATGGGCATGTATGGCTGCCAATGGAACGGGCTCACTGGTGTTTATTGATGATGTGACTGCTGACAGAAGTAGCAAGATGAATTCTGAGGTGTATAGGGCTATACTCTCTGCTCACATTCAGCCAAATGCTACAAAACTGATAGGACGCTGCTTCACAGTGCAGGTGGATAATGACCCTAAACATACTGCAAAAGCAACGCAAGACTTTTTGAAGGCAAAGAAATGGAATATTCTTCAATGGCCAAGTCAGTCACCTGAACTCAACCCAATAGAGCTGCTTTTCACTTACTGAAGACAAGACTGAAGGCAGAAAGACCCACAAACAAGCAGCAACTGAAGGTGGATGCAGTGAGGCCTGGCAAAGCATCTCCAGGGAGGAAACTCAGAATTTGAGTTTTGAGAACATGGGCTCCAGACTTCAGGCAGTCATTGACTGCAAAGGATTTTCATCCAAGTATTAAAATTATGGTTATATTATGACAATTATGTCACTTTGTCCAAATACCTTTGAGCCCCTGAAAATGGAGGCACTTTGCTGAAAAGGCTGTAATTCCTAAATGGTAAATGCCATATTTTTGTGGAAGCTCTTAAAATAAAGCTGAAAGTCTACACTTCAATCACATCTTGATTGTTTTATTTCAAATCCATTGTGGTGGTGTATAAAGGCAAAATCACAAAACCTCTGTCATTGTCCAAATACTTGCGGACCTGACTGTAGGTAGCTGTCATGTGATCATTAGCTAGTTGATGGGAATTGGCAAGACCAACTTGGCAAGATATACAATACATTAGTGTAAATAGATGTAGGTGTTACCATCCTCTGGTAAAGATCATTGCACTCTGGCCATAATGCAGTAATGATGTAGTAATGACTTTTATTCTTTATTTCTCCAGGAAATGCAGTTTTCTCTTTCAGCTACTCAATGAGTAGGTAGTTTAATGGATTATTCCTGTAATAAAGCTTCATTGGGCAATTCTTGGACAATATAATTGAATATTATCTTGTCATGTCCTTCCCTCATATTTCATGAAGGTAGTGTTTGTATATTGTGTTCATACTGAATAATCTATATTTTAGAGAGAATTGTAGCTGTACTGACAGAAGCAATAGGCTCCATTATGTATGAGCCAATGTAATGAATCATGTAGACTTGAGGGAATATAGGTCTTTTCAAGTGTGCTTTGTGCAAGAATGACATGATTTTGGATAATTTTAGCAATTTCTCTGATTCTTAGAATGCGACGTGGGCTAGGCAGGTAAATTTGACACAGGACATTGGGTTTGGATTCTCATCTTGGATCCTGGATGATAGGAAATGGAGAAATGGAAACAAAAGAAGAAATTCCCATCTGTTAAGGTGTGAGACATTTTTTTTTCAGGTATTATGACTATAACCTCTCTAATATGTGACGCCATGCTTCAAAAATCAGTTTGACGTACTGAGATTTTGAAAAATTGAATTTGAGTTAACTTTGAAAAAATGATTCTCATGTCAACTGCAACAACTCCCAGAATTCCATGCCACAACCAAAACTTCAGCATCGAACTCCATTTCTCAGAAGCACAACAGACCACAAACTCCACCAAATGATCAGTCACATGACCCACTTCTCAGCTCACACCTGATTACTAACTCAGCACCTGTTTCTAATCACACATTCAGTGGGAAGTCTCTCTTCTTGTGTAACACTAGCACTGAGTTGAAGCAGTTGGACCCTCAGTGCTATTTTGTAATGACCTTGTTACTTCTATTTTGCACTTCATTTAAGTCTGTTTGCAGATTGCCTGACTTTTTACATGTTTTTTTTTATTATATTTTAGTATCTGCACTTTGCTGTTTTGTGTTCATCAATAAAACCTGCGTTTGCATCCAACACTAGCCTCATTCCTGAACAAGGCCATTATGCTACTTAGCATGGTAAAGGTTTTGAAATAAGGAAGATAGTTTCTCCATTGGAGTTACTATAGTTCTGGGAAGAACTGAAGGTGATTGTTTTGACCAGCTGACCAGTGAATATCTTATAATATTATATCTTCAACAGGCTGTTGTTATACCTAATAGTAATGAGCTAGCAACTTAATGGTTATTAGCCTAACACTTCTTACTCTAGACACTAGATAGTTAGCTGTAGTCAGGCCACTAACTTTATTCATTTTAATTACAAGTGGAAGCAAGAAAGCGGACAAGTTAACAAAAGCCAGTTAATGTTCATTACTTACCAATGTACTGGGTCCGTTTCTCCTCTTCTGCTTTTTCCTTTTTGCGTTTTTTTCTGCCCCAGATAGATATGAACACTTCATGATTGCTGCTTCTTTATGATCCGAGATTAGTTACATAAATTGCAGTTTCTATTTTTTTCACACTGCAGGGAAGCCCCATGCGACTGCCTCATACATAAATCTTTTCACCAAATGATAGTGTGCAAAAATCAAGGGGGCCCAGACTGCCTCTGGAAGTAGCGTCAGCACAAGAACTGTGTGTCTGGAGTTTCAGGGCTGAGCAACTGCACACAAGTCTAAGATCACTATGCATTTTAAACAATTGCATACATCTAACTTTGTGGAAAGTGTTTGGCCCTTGCCTGTTCCAGCATTTCCTGTGTCTGTGCACAGAGTGAGGGCCATAAAGACATGGTTTGACGAATTGGGTGTGGGGGAAGTTCCGTAGCCTGCACAGAGCCCTGACCTCAACCCCACTGAACACCTCTGTGATGAATTGGAACTTCGTTTGCGAGCCAGGCCTTCTCATCTAACATCAGTGTCTGACCTCACAAATGCTCTTTTAACTGAATGGGCAAAAATGCCCACAGACACACTTCAAAATCTTGTAGAAAGCCTTCCCAGAAGAGTGAATGCTGTTTTAGCAGTAAAGGAAGTAACTCCATATTAATGGATAATTGGTTTTGGAATGGGATGTTCAACAAGCTGTGATGGTCAGGTGTCTACATACTGTATTTTTGACCATATAGTGTATATTCTTCTATGGCTTTCTTCTCAGTAGTGGTTAAAGTATTGATACATGATCCAGAAAGAGCAGTATTGGAGGGCAGGCTGTGATAGTCTCCCAATTCTTAGAGTAGCAAACAGGGGTTTCTACCAGCTGATGCCCAGGAAATTCTTGGGCTATTGGTTTGCTGCTACAGTAGACCCAAACTGATGGGATAGTTGGATTCAGTGACAGGGATTCAGTGATCATCTAAGTATGCATGCCAGTGGTATTGATGTGTATGCTTTGATGGGTGATGATTCCCTCACCAATTGGCTTGTAATCCAGAGCTTGAATGTGGATAGGTGTTCTACAAGGGCTGTACTGGAATCCACAGATGGTGGGCTATATCTAAACGATATCACACGAGTCAGAGTGCAGTTATACTGATTATCGGCTGTATCACGGCTGAATCACAGCCATGCTGATATTAGTATATTCAATATAAAAGCACAATTCCTAGTGCTATATTGCTCCTATACCTAAACAGTTTTCGAAATAAGAAACTGATATTGAGTAACTGACATTTCACATACAATATGGCTAAAAAATGTGCTTATTTTTGATCCACGAAAGGAAATAGATCCCAAAGAAGCCACACCCACTGATAGCCTGTCGGCTAGCTAGCTAGCTCACAATGATTTGTACATTCCCATTAAAAGTGCTTTTGGTAAAATTGGCTTCCCTTTTTCCTTTTCATCTTCATCAGACGAAAGTTCATATTTTACAGAATTTATATGATGTCACTAACTCTACTGTAGTAATGGTTTCAGTGAGACTGTTGCTAGAATTGGGGTTTTATGTGAAAAATACAGATGAGTGGAATGAGAAGAATTGAGGTGTCCCAGTGCAGTTATAATATAAGCACTCTTGAAATCCCGCTCATCTAGTCAAATTAGTGGAACGGAACTAACTGGTGTGTGAAGTGTTGAGAAGTGAAAGGGAAAATGTAGTGTCTGAATGGTTGACCACAGCAGAAATAAGAATTGTTTATGTGGTGAGGGCATACAGTCTCATTCCAGGGATTACTCACAGAGTTCGAAATTCCAAAGTGATTATCACAATGTGATGTCGCTGTTTGAAAGTCTATAGACATTCTCCTGCCACTTTGCACTCAGTTGGTGAAAAAGTTATGAAACAATGAAGTTGTCATGTGATTACACAATCTTCACCCACATTTTGCCAATGTACCTGCTTGCCTGTTAGCAATGAAACAAGTCAGATGTGAGATTCTGAGAAAACAGTGAACACTGGAACAAACAACCTTGGCACTTGGACATATCTCGGTCATACTTACCGGTCTGAGTGATGAGGATGTGACTGTGAGGAGCAGGAGTTGGTGTTATAGAACTGGAATCTAGCATCCTAGCATGGTGTAGCTAGCAGTGATTTGCTGCTGGTGTTCACCAACAGGGCCAGGTAACACTCAAAACCATGAGGAGGCAATAAGTCAGGCAATCTGCAAACAGGCATAAACTGGGCAAGATGCAAGCAAGTGATAAAACCAGAGAATCAGAGAGGCAAATACAGCTGCATAGTAACATCAGTCAGGCTCCATGACAGAAGAAATACAACATTTTATTAAAAGGCCTAAAATTGTCATCTTGAGAATTAAAATGAGGCAACAACAATAACAATTTTTAATTATTTGATTGGTGGTCATGTTTTTGATGATGTTCTCTCTTCAGTGTGTGTGTGGGGTGGAGGTTGGGGGTAAGGGTGGGCAGCTGGTGTCACACATCCACCCGAGGCTAACTAAATGCCTGGGCCTGGGCCTGTTGACATTTCAGTGGAGGATAGTCAGAAAACAGTAAGTATCAGTGAGCAAACAGGCCTTCAGTGACTTTTCACAGTTTGAAGTAGTGTAAATGTTTACATTTACTTTAATGCATTTGTTCCTGTTTCAGTCAGTTTCATATATTTATGTATGTTCTTACTATTTTCTGTTATTTATTTTTGTAATCTTCTTTTTAATCTGTACATCAGAATATTTGTTCTTGTCAGATCAGTTTCTTGAATTAACTTTAACAAGGACAATGTTTTTCATTCATTCATTCATCTTCAGCAGCCACTTTATCCAGAGTTTGCTGGATCAAACAATGGGTGTGAGGCAGGAATATACCCTGGATGGGATACACACATAAGGGGCAATTTAATGTCACTAATCCAGAAGGAGGAAGGAAACCAGAGGAATCAGGGGGACAGCAGGATTGAACCAGGAATGCTGGAGCTGTGCAGCATCAACACTACCTGCTGTGCCACAGTGCCAGCATTGGGTTGGTTTGGACTCGACTTTGTCCCATTCTGTTTCAAAAACCAGTGTTTTGCAAAGTTCAGAATATCTCAGAATTAACTGAGAAGCAATTCCTTTTGTAGAAATAAAAATTCTGTATATTTAGTATATATATTTTTTCATTAAGGGTGATTCTCCATGGTGATGTTATTTATCATTATTTATAATTGATCATTTTCATATTTAAGCTCCATTCCAAAGAATAACTGTTTTGTCTGCAAGACGTGCTCATGCACTACAAGTGTCCATGTCGAGATTTCTCTGTAGCTGCATCTGGAGATGTGCATTAGAGTGTGAAATGCTGCCTGGAGAAATGGTCTTTTCTGACCAGTGTCTGAGTTAGCTTTCATAACAACACCACACAAGTGTCTTAAATGTAATAATACACAGAGACTTTCATGAACAGCCTGCTCCTGAACACACAACAGGGTTTAGCTGGACATTTGCATAACATTAATGTAGTAACAAATACATTTATAAATATGTGTAAATTATGAGAGGAATTGGGTGTATCTGCTTCATATTTACAAAGTGGACATTGAATGATGGGCAGAAGTGCAAGTATGAGATTATTTCATTAGGAATTGTCAAAAGGTTCATTCTACTGAAGTAGTTTGTCAAAATAATGTAAAAATAATGTTTTCTCTCATTTCTTTCCTGGATACATTGTGTCTTCTGCCAGACTAACCCTTTAAAATAAAATAATAATAATAATAATAATGACAATATACAATAATAACATACTATATATCATAACCCTAAAAGATAAAGCTACTGAACAGTGATCTAAGAAAAATCAAAAAGACAAACTAGTTAGCTGGAAATTACAATATTGTCTGGATCAATCGTTCTTTAAGCTTGTCTTCTGTAGTTAGCATTTATACATCCTCACTGATTAAGCAGTTAACATAGATGTTAAACAAAACATTGATGCATGGACATAGATGTTAAACAAAAGATATATTACAATATATCCTATCTTTCTGAAACCCAGGTACTAAAATCACTGCTCATGCTGGGAATGAGCCTTTGTCTTCCTTTTAAAATCTTCTACCCCAACAATTCATCCATCTTGTAGGCATTCAGTGATAGACTAGAGCTCCTGTAGACTTTTATGAGCGTTGGTTTCTGACAACAGCATCACTGGTGGATATGATTGGGCTGGGGTACAGTGGTTGTGGTTTGGGGCAACGTTAAATGCAATACACAGACGGTATTGCTTTTCATTTGTGGCATGAGGACATTTCGCTTTCATCAGTGCTTTGCAGTAGTGCCATGCTGAAATGCAATCACTGTCGACTGTCCAATCACAGCCCTAAATAGCACTTAAGGTCATACACTGGGTGATTGTAAATGCACCTATATCCTCCTGAGACCCAGCAATTCATTTTTGTCCTCCATGGGGGACATGAGTCTGATACCTCTAAATCAAGCACAATTAATGCAATCTATTTGGGTCCTACTGTGCTGTCAAGAGGACATCCTGGGCTTTCTAGTGATGCCACAGTTGTGGGGGTGTGGCTAACAGAGCACACAGACTTTCTTTTCAAAATGGCAGC
>CM040998.1:3945555-3960012 GCA_022985145.1 Pangasius djambal
ATACCTTAATTTAACTTAATTATTGAGTGACCTTCACCTGTGAAGGTAAAGCACATCACTGCACAAAGGTGGCTTGTGCGATGACTTAATAAATGGTCATTTCTTATAGGGGGCTAATAATAATGTCCCTGGTCATTTTAGCTTTTTCTTACATAACAATGTTTTGGTGTGCAAATATAAATATTTTGGTCCTTCTAACAAAAAATAGTATGTTCAGAAATGCTGTGTTAAAAATTCCTTGCTCTGTTAAATAGGTACTTGGGAATATCTTGAGGAAACTTAAAATTTCATAGGGGGGCTAATAATTTTGTCCTCAACTGTAAGCCAAGGAATGTCATGCTATGATTTCATTATATTCAGAATGAGGATGAAGAGACATGACTACATTATTAATCAGTATGTATTTTCCATTTTTTTCTCCCTTGCCTGCTCATTTGTGTCCTTGAGTCTAATGTTGCCTGTGCTATTTAGAAAGATGTGCACTTAAGAGATGCAAGCAGCTGTATGCCTGCCAGTGGCCATCATGCATGAAACAGCTTAATGTCACAGGCAGTTAGTTCAAGGACCTGTCAGAGAAACATTATACAGCACATGCCATCAGCTAAACAGTGAAAAGAATCTGATAGATTTTGCATTCCTTTGTATTTGTAGAAGGGGCGAAGCTATAGACAGTGACTTGTTGTGTTTGGCACCCAGGGAATACTGACAGTATGTGAAATTTTGAAGCAGAATGAGCGTGTGTGTATGGGTTTAATGATGTGTGACTGTGTCAAAGCAATCAACAACAGTTATCAGATTCCTGACGACACCAATGACATCCATAGCCAGGAGTCTGGCAGCACAAAATAAGCACTGTTGTCTGGGTAAATAGGATGGTATTTCTGTCCCCTGTGGATGAGAGAGAGACTAGACATCAGGACCATCTGTGAGATCATGTATACAGACGACGGCAGTTAATGATCTCCTTGAAGCGAGTTTAGCTTTCCTATGATGTATGAGCAGGATTTTGAAACGTGGCTGGCTTCATGTGTTCGCTGAGCTGAGCTGAGCTGCTATCACTCCTTCTGAGTAAAGGTCAACAGTGTGGCTTCTGGCACACTGTCAGTGCAGATGAAAAGTGACGTAGTCCACCTTTTAGGTGTTTTACAAAAGGATTTATAAAGTGTTTTAGTAACTCACAGTGCAGGCTCTCAGGGTGACAGTTGCTTATATTGTTAAGCTTGATGATGAGATGTTTGGTGGATTGGGTGTGGTGATGGAATTTATTGTTTTGTGTTGAACCTTCCCAGTGTTCTGAGTACAGGATGCAGCCCTCATGGTTGCAGGAGTTCATCAGGGAGTGCTAACATACCAGCATTTTGCAGTTGAACAGTTCAAGTAGCTAAAATGCAGTCATGAGATGGCAACTGTAATTTGTCTAATATGAATGATTAGGATGAGGAGATCAATATCATCAGTTTTTGTCTGTGAGATCTTTAGGAACTTGTTTATTTGTTCTATTTGTGCATGCTTGCTCTTCCAGAAATCATCAGTAATTGGTACCTGCAAAGTATGCTTCTTCATATGTTCTTGCTTGGCTGGAAGTTGGGTTCAGACCCCCTGGAGCAGTTAACTCTTAAGGGCCTTGCTCAAGGACAGTTTCAGATCCTCTGGGAACATAAAAGGGGCTGAGGATATAATGAAAAAGTGTCAGTCCATGCCAGTGGCTGAGCAGTGGAGGGAATTTTGTGCACACTTAGCCCCTGACCGGCACAGAGATCATTTACTTTATCTGCACCTGCTGTCGCTAAGAAACCACACACAAAAAAAAAAAATCCTGGTTAATTCTTTCCACTTCATCTTTAGTTCATGAATGATAAGTGGAGGTTAGACTCTGATCCTAGGCTTTAAAAGATGGGTTGCCTCTAGTGAATCCATTTCATCATATGATATAATATCTTTGGTATGATTGACTGATAAGGTCTGATTCCATTCAATTCAATTTGATCTGCGTACCATTTTAAATAATAGATGTATTTAAGAAATTGATGTAGATTTAGATCCCTAAAGAGCAAGCCAGATGCAACAGTGGCAAGGAAAAACTCTCTGAGATGACATGAAGAAGAAACCTTGAGAGGAACCAGACTCAAAAAAGGAACCCATCCTCTTCTGGGTGACACCGGATAGTGCGATTATAAATCATTACTCTTCTACATCTTTATACAATATAGTCAAGCAGTGCCTTGTGTTGAAAAGATGTTCAGTATGAGCATATTGGAGAAAATGTTGTTTGTTCAGCTGCATTAAACACATCCTACTGAAAATAATGTCTGACTCTGAGGGAAAAAAAGAGATGACTCAGTAGGGGGTGAAGTGTGTAGCATTTATCTACAGCTATTTGCTTCCAATAACTTAAAGTGGGTTAACAGAGGTCAAAAAGAAGAAAGACACGATAGAAGACTGCATACAAAACGTTTTTCACTACAGTACCCATAATGCAGTTCACCCAAACATTAATCTTTTTCTCAAAAGATTCTCAAAAACATCTTTCTAAAAAAAATGTTTCTTTTGTTTGTTTGTTAGATATACATGGATGTGCAAAGAGTCTTTGTGCAAAGATTTTGTAATAAATTTTTTCCTTTAACCACTGGCTTGTGTGTTTTTAAATAATCGATTAATACTGTGAAAATTTCAAACTCAGGAGTTTCCAGGTTAGAGCTGGCTTGAGAGTTTGAAGTCGTTTAGGGTTTTTAACTGTTCTGTTTGCTGCTAGTTTGTGGAACGTGATATTGTGCTGAGTAAAGTGACTCTCTGGTGTCTCAGTGTTGGGGCAGTGTTGTGCATGTGCATGTGTCAGTATAGGAGGTGTTCTAAGTTGTTCCATAATCATGCTCAAGATGGCCACTTCTGTCTAATATGTTCCCTTGAACAGCCAACACAGACAGATTATGATTGGCTTGACATCTTCAGGGTGGAATTTCAGTGTGAAGGTAAAGTTTAGAGAGTATTTATTGGCACTGTCAGACATATAGACAAGGTCAGTCAGGCGTTGCTCTGAACACAGCAAGTTATCAAAGGTAAGCAGAATCTAGGTTAAAGTATAGCCTAGCTTACCAACAAACAGTAATCAGAGAAGGCTCAGACTGGTATGGTAAGACTTCGCGTCTGAGGCTGAGTATAAATAAGCCCACATTTGCTGATGTTTATGTGCTGGTGGTTAGCAGGGAGTCGTCTGAGTGCTGATAGTATGGTGTGGGTGAAGGAATGGCTGGAGGTATGACATCTTATCTCACTTACTCTAAAGTTATAAACTGTACAGTGAATTGTTTCTCAGTGGCGCTTTTGCCTATTGTTATGTCTGTTCTGTTTGTTTCTGTTTGTGGAATTCGGTGTACTGAATTAGTATTCCTCTGCTCCTCATTGTGTTGTGTCATAAAGCAGCTTTAAGCCATTAGCATCAAGCATGCGTAACATCCATAAATAACTGCAAGCTTAATTTAGCCCTATGTGGGCTTGATGTTGGGTATTGTTGAGGGGGATTGTTGAATGGCACTTCCGCCATTATCTGTGTGGACAGCAGCTCCTGGCCTGTCAGAGTTTTGGAATAATTGAATGTCACAAAAGAGATGGATGTTTTGCAGGTTTTTCATGGCAATCACTGTAACTGCTGGGTTTTGTTTGCAGGGGCCTGAGAGACTGTGGCATTGTATTCTAACTTTTACATGTGTTACTGAATGAGGAAAATGAATATCTCTATAATCTCTCCATTAGACATCCAGTTTCCATTAATTCTTCATGTAATGTTCCATTAGATCACACAGTTCTGTATAGTCTTTTGGTTAAAGTCAATGAATAGAAGACAAACGTCCCAATACTACTTAATTGTAGACTTTTAAATGACATCTTTTAAATATTTCTTATTAACTTTCCCTACATCCCCTCACACAGGATTAGTAATATTCATGGTGTGAAATGACATTTTATAAGCAATTTTGTGTTACAAAATACTGTCTTTAGCTTGCCGTTATTTTAAGCTGAATTAGTGATGTCCTATACATACTATAAATCACTGCCATGCTAGTTAGATTTCTTTTTTTTTCTTTTTTTTTTCCAGTTCATCACCCTTCTTCACAACCTCTCAAATTTAATACAGTTAGCCATAGGTTACTGATTCCTGATTTGATCTAAATGCTTCTTTATTTTATGGAATAAAATAATGTCCCACATTGATACATCCTTACCATGACACTGGCCAAATGACTTAAAGTTTTTTTCAAAGCCACACAATCTAGTTTCCATGGAAACATAACATAATTTAGCAAAATAGTACTGTCACAAACGAGACTCTAAATTCACTAAAAAAAACAAGGTAAATATCATGGTTTCATGCTCAGTATTTTCTGTATGTCCTTACTGTAGACTTTATGACTAATGTGTCTTGAAATAGACCTTTAAAACAACTTAATATTCATGTTAAATAAAAAAATGAGAAGTTCTGTGATAAAGCTAATGTAGAAGATGTGCCATTTGTTATTTATAATCAGAAACAGTGAAAATGTTTTTACTGCGCCAAGTCCTTACTGTAACAGCTCAGAGTGTAGATTCTGTATGTTTTATTGGCCAATGAAAGATATCTAATAGTAAACATGAGACAAACTCATAGGTCTTGATTTGTCATTACTGCAACAGTCTGTCCTTACCGGCATTGGGCGTCATTACCACAATGACATATTTTAATAATAATTATTCATTTTCTTTCCATAATCAGTTTGACAATGTAATTGTGAATGTAGGTCATGTTTAACTTGCAATACCTGTGATAAAAAAAAGAGAAATATTCATTTGTAGACAAATCAGTGGTTTTTTTGTGCTGCTGCCACATGATTGGATAATTGCATAAAAAAGCAGGTGTACAAGTGTTCCTAATAAAGTGATCAGCGAGTCTATATGCACATGTAATATTTGCATCACATTTTGCCTGTCCCTTCACAACACAAGTGTGCAGCCTATATTTATGATTAGCAGAATGTTCAAATGGAGAATCTTGCCAGGTGCACATACAACAGTAAGACAAGTTTAAAAGAGATCAGACAGTCTAGACTGAGCAGTAATGGACTCTAATGAACAGCACAGATGAGGCTGCACTTGTTCTAACTTGTTCGGAAGATTCCTTCAGCCACAGGGGATGCGTCGTTCCAAGAGTACTGATAGTTAGTATAAACAGTGAAATGTATCAGTGCTGTTATATCACTCCACCTGCCCGTGTTTATTACATTCAACTCCAATTCTAGCAATAGTTTGTTACAATGATACTGTTACTACACTTACTACAGGCTGTCAGTCAGTCTGTTTGTTGGCATGGCAACACGCTAAGCTCTATCCAGTTATGGCTTCTTTGGGAACCATTTTTGGTGATGGAGCAAAAATAAACAAATATTTGGCCATATTGTGTCTGAAATGGCTTGTTTATAGAACTGTTGTATGATTTGTGTGATTTTTTTTTTTAACATAACATCCGACAATACAACGTTTTAATGTCAGCCTTGTGCCTACAGCCAAATCACAGCCGTGTTGATGTTCGGTCCAGTACTCCATCCTTGTGCAATATTGCTTAAGAGATATGACCTCAGAGGATACTGATAAACCTTGTTGTGATGATTCACTTCCAACTGCAGATTTCGGGGGGTTCCACCATACTGTCATGTTCAGACTTGTAGGGTTTCAAACACTTTGATTCTTTATCAAGATCCTGAGCTAATCCTAAGCAGTACCGCCTCTATGTCTTACTTTGTTACAGACAAGAATGAAGCAGCACAGCCAGAGGAATCCTGATGTCCGGTCATCTTCAGAAGAACCGAAAGCTCCTACAGAGGACTCCGCTCTTCTTCCAGGCTCAGAGAGCCGTTCTTCTGCGCCCAGCACACCACCTGTAGCTCCGGCTAGGCCAAAGAGGCCACAGAGAACCCCCCGGGTAGAAGAATCCACTGACATATCAACGCCTGAGGTCCCAGACTTGCCTGAATTGAACCAGGAGAAAGCCGACTCTTCTGCTCCGAGCAAGACCAGCCAACCATCAGGTCCAGTCCAGCAGCTCCATGATGACAAACCCTGTAGACCGTCCACTTTGGGTGGACATGCTGCTGCGGCGAGGAGCCACATCTCAATGAGAGCAGCCTCGCTTCCTCAGGCACCATCCTACAAACCGCCACTCACAGATCCCACCGTTCACCCTCAGAGGGCGCTCTCTGTAGCCGGAACAGCTGATACAAAGCCTCAGACTGACGACGATTTCAGGTAATCGCAAGCCACATTCTACTGTAATCAGCATATTAATGCTATCATGTTCTAACCATTCCCACATGGGTTTCCTCCAGCAGCACGCCAGCAGGTGGATTGGCTAAGATAAATTGTCCCTAGGCATGAATGAGTGTGTGAATGTGTGTACATGATGCACTGTCATGGACTGGCATCCCATCCAGGGTGTATTCCCACCTCACACCCAGTGGATTCACTGCAACCCTGACCAGGATAAAGTGGTTACTGAAAGTGAGAGCATGTGATTAACGCTAGCTCAGATGGCATGTCTGTTAGATGTTTCTGAGGCAAACTGCTCTGAAAGTATAGAGGAAACTGTTAGGCATCTGCACTGATCTTGTGTTTACATCTTGTGATAGATGTAATCTGATGGGTATTGTATGCTGCCTTCCGTGTTCTTCTTTATACCTCAGCGCTGTGAGAGCATGAGTGTGATTGGTAAGAAGGTGTTGCAAGGTTTACTTGGATGCACTCTTTCTAATACATTATCATTTCTGTAGTAACAGCCTACACAGGGTCTTACATAGTGGACACTCCACAGAAACAGGTTTTTTTTTAAATGGGTGTAAACTTTGATCAGATGTTTATGAGACGTGTAACATGTTTTTTGGAATGAGTCTCCAGTGTCAGCACTTTGTACCTCTTGTATCAGAGGTAAAGCTGTTCCTTTAAGTCTTTAGGATGGGAGCTTTTGTGGTTATGGGTATCTTTTTAATAAAACATTGTAAACATTGGCAATTTTGCTGTGGCATGAGAGGAACACTAAAGGGCATGATGTTATGAACAGTAACACCGCTTCACGTCATGTTGCATCACACCACTCCACTGCTGACTATTTTTCTACAACAGCAGGCCCCCAAGTGTTCTATTCCTTATATATTTCAGCCATATTTCATATATATGCAGTATATTGTCCTTTTTAATACCAGATACTATATCTTCTATTCATGGCTCATTTCACTTTGACCTCCATTAATAGACTTGATATCAGTGCCAAAGTGAAAATATGCACGACAACCTGTTTTTACTGAAACTGGGCATTCTTTGTTTTTGGGTGTATATTTTTTCATTACACGTTTAACAAACTTCCTACTGTGTCTCATTGGATAGTTGCACTATTGCTAGAACACTGTGTCTGTTGTATATTCATATTTAACTGATATTTAATGAGCTCACACATATTGTACAGAATATCATATTAGTGTTTCTCATTAAACCTTTATTTTTCAACATCCATTAGGTCCCAGCATCCCACTATTAGTTGTACAATCAACCTCCTGTAAACCAAGATGCGTCTCAGAGGAGCCCTGCAGATAATAGGAGATATTTATGGATCTTTCCATTTCTCTGTGCCTCTCCTCCATGTGCACACAACTCACCCCCCCCCCCCCCTCTTTCCTGCTCTCTACATGAGTGTTTGAGAATGAGAGGACTTCTCTAGATGTTGATTAATGATTACGGTTAATGGACTGAGAACATGCAGTGGGAAATAATGGAACGAAATTATAGACAGTCAAAAGGGAAACTTGATCACCTCTAGAGCATTATCAGAAGGCATCTAGTGATGGAATTTTGAAACAGAGGAAATGTATAAACCTCACACACTCAAACATGCACACCACCAATTATCTGTTATGTACATGTCCTTTATTGTCCCCTGTTCTGTTGAATGGCTTGCTGTTTTCTTTACTCTGATCTCTCACTTTGCCATCAGAGTGCACATAATCACATGGAACGTGGGCTCAGCCATGCCCCCAGATGACATCACTTCCTTGTTGGGGCTGAACGTAGGCGATGGAAATACAGACATGTATATTGTAGGGTAAGAGCTGCTCTGCCAGCTATTTTGAACTTGCCGATCTTGGGCATCAACCTGAATAAGCAAATAATGCAAAACACAATGCAAATAAAGAGGATGAACTATTTTGTTAGTCATACTGAGTTTATGAATGGTTCATTGTATCTGTGTCTTGTATAAGGTAGCCTGTTGTGTTATATTTTATATGAGCAGATAAGAGATATAGTATATTTGATAATTCATTTATGTCAACAGCCTTGCCTGAAGATAATCACTCATGCTATGCTCAGAATGTAACATCATGTACTTAAGTGTGAGACTTATATATTTACATCATTACTATTATAGTGATCAAAAGTGTCTGTTACATTACTTTTTTTCTGTTTCAATAACTCTTTCATCACACCCTTTGTTCCTTATACCAGATTACAGGAAGTGAACTCCATGATCAATAAACGACTGAAGGATGTCCTTTTCACTGACCAGTGGAGTGAAGTCTGCATGGACACACTCAGCCGCTTTGGATATGTGTTGGTCAGCAACAGCACCACACACACACACACACACACACACACACGTTGGCTACATTGTATAGCTATGACTCTTACTGCTGTTGGGAAATCATTAAAATTCACTAAGTTTATACATTAACAGATGACCTTTTTGACCAAAACGTAAAAGCAAGACAAGGTGGGTTCGAGTCATCGCTGGGGAGGAAATTTGAGAGAATATATGTTTAGAACATTGGATTTTGGATTAATCCCACATTGAAAACAGGATTGATGTCCTTTCAGTCATGTTAGTTTCAGTTTTGTTAATGCTGTTTGACAAATTTCAGTATTAATCCCAGTCCTTAGATCACTGACTGTGTGTACGTGTGCGCGCACACACGCACGCATTCTTTAAGGATCTGGTAATATGGGAATGGACTTTGATCTATTCCCCCAAATGGTCATGCTCCATTCAGTTTATTGCTCAGCAGGGACAATTACGCAACCTGATAATACACAGTTATTGATTAATTTTTTTCCTCTTTCATTTGCCTTTATGGAAAGCATTTCTTTGTCTCAGTGTGTGTACACGCGCAAGTCTGTGCGCATGCTTTTTTTTTTTTTTTTTTTTTTAAAACACTGTAATTATACTTTCATACAAAGTAGTGTTTGTGTACCATCAATCCTTTAGACAAGATGTAAATTTGAGAGGGTTTGATGAGACTCTTATTCTAAAACATGGTCCGTTTCTGGCATGTTTATGAATAGCCTAGGAATAGGTAACATTTGCATGAACAGGCTTTAGGCTGCATATTTACTTATGTAAATCAGCCTAGAATGCAAGAGAAATGAAAGTAATAGTCACAGCTGGGCAATACGTGGAGCTTTTTATGTTCTGTACAACAATAGTAGTATCTAATAAAGTAATAATCTGACAGCATGGTGTATACATTTTGCAGATAATGACATTGTGAAATAATTTTATGAACACCTGTCATTTATCTTACTGACATGTTACTGTTTATGCCATCGTTGAATTTACATATCTGATTGGTCAGTACAGGAGTTCTGACTGTAAGGCAAATCACAGGTTTATATTAATGCATTCCTTCAATTCCTTAATGCATTCCTGCAAAAAGTCATCAGGTGAAAACATCTTGAGTATAGTCAGATGTATCTAGTATTTCCTGTTAAGATTAAAGTAAACCAAATATAAGATTAGCTAGCTATTTTTATGCATTTTTCTTCACTAATTTAAGGCTTGTTCTAATTTTACTCACTTGAAGCATTTATTTCTAGAAAGAAGCAAAATTATCTGCCAGTAGAACAAGACTCTTTAAAGATCATTTTAATAGTAACAACTTGCACATTCACTTAGTGCTGTTGGAAGGAGGCAAACCTGTAACCAAGTTCTCCAACATGGGAAAGTCTTTAGGATGGAGGCATTTGCAGTTTCTCAGTAACACGCCAAACTGCATTTTGTCGTCTTGTTAACTTCAAGAGAAAGAGAGGGAATGACTATAGCTGCTATAATGCAAGTGATAACAGGAACCTCAGATGTTCCACAACATAGTTACAAATGTAACTATAAATTGACTACAACTATAAACCAAATGTCACTTGATAGAAAATAAAAAATGTAATTGTTGGGAAATTGATGTGGTAGAGGAATAACATTTTGGGACATACTGTTACTGGAAAATAATCACCTTCAGTGGTAATGGCATCACACCACCCTGTTTTATTCCTTACTTATTAGTGCTACAGAAAATCAAAATGTACAGAATTTCAATTAAAGAAGGAAGAATATCATGGAAGAGAAAAAAAACAAGTTCCACCAAGGACCTATTAGGCACTTATGAACAGGCCGCTCTCAGACTCTAATGGGACGCTAAAGGAGTGCTTTATTAAAGGCAGGTGCACTTGGAAAGTGAAGCAGTTAAACCTGTATATAAAAGACCCTGAGGCAGTGCTAGTATAATTTGTAAGAAACATTCGTTGTGTGGTAGAAGTGCTTAATTAGTGTGATCAAGGGCTCTGTGGTAGCAATCAGAGCACAATTTATGTGGAGTGCGAGGAGATCTTTCCAAGTTACAACAAAGCAACACAAGGTTCTAACAAAAGGTTAGAAACAAAGCAAAGTAAATCAAGGGAAATGCACCAAGGTGGAAGTAGACAAGGCAACAGAATCAAGATCAACTAAATGAATAGAATTAAAAGCAAGGATCTAGTTAACATGAGGCAAGACTAGATTTACCTGAACTGGGTAAACCTGGAAACAACAAGGCCTCAACAGAAACAGAACATTAATGCTAGCTGCAGTCGAATACTAATACTATGACTTCTGCACATTTAGAGCATTAGTGCAAATATGTCAAGGTCAGGAATATAATCAAGCTAAAGCACTGATATTCTCTATGTAAGCTTGTACAGGTCTGTCAAAGTAGAGTGTTGTTTTTTAAAAAAAAATAAATTCTAGAAAAAGTAGAATAAGGGCAAGAACGAGGCACGATGCTGGTCTATTTAAACAGTCTGTGATACAGGTGTCAGTAATCACGGAGGTACTAAGCTCCATGACAATGTAAGGCGTTTCCAATTAGTAATCATTTCCAGTGTAGCAGAGTTCCAAACATTTCTCAGATCCCTTATCCCTTAAGGACTTAGAAAGTCTTGGAGTTGAATCAAAAGTTCTAAAATATATTAATGTATATTTATCTAATTCATTCCTTATTTGAACACACCTTACATGCTTATTATACTATGTCTTATGACTTACCACCTTTTATATGTGTGAATACACATTTGGCACACTGTGATGTAGCCAGTATTTTATTTTTTTTTTGGCCTCATTTTCTCTCTCCTATCACACGACAGCTACCAGTCAGGGAGGATGAAGTATTTTGTTTAATTTACCTGTGGATTGTCGTCTTGAAGAAATGATGTCAAAATTCCTGATTAGGGCTTTAATCATTTAGGACGAGCTTATAGAATCACAATGAGAGCATTTTGTTTATATTGTATTCTTAGAGGGACATGATGCTGCAACTGTCTTTCTGATGGCGTTAATTTGCGACAGAAGTACGTTTAAATTTTATGGAATTAACAAGTTCTATGGAGGATGTGGTTGTGAGTAAAAGACATATATGTGCTGTAGTAGAGAGATGCAGTTTTTCTTCATATTTGTTATTATTATGTCAGTCTGCATAGAACTGACTTCAGTACAACGTCTCACCATGTAAACCAGTGTTCCAGTCAAGCAAAGTGTTAATGGAGCATTTTTTTTTTTTTTTTTTGAGGAAGTCATGTCTTAGGCAGAATTACTGTATTTTAAGAGAAGTTCTGCAAATATCATGATATACAGCAAACCTGAAATTTCTCAATCAGTGAATGAAAATTGGCTTCATGTCTAAACACAGTCAGTTTTTTTCTGTTCACAGGTGACATCACAGAGAATGCAGGGTGTATTGCTGTTGGTGTTTGCGAAGTACTACCACCTGCCTTTTATCAGAGGCGTACAGACTGAAAACACACGCACTGGGCTGGGGGGAATCTGGGTAAGTCATAGTGATACCTATACAACATCATTAATAAATTATATTATTATTACAAATATTATTACCTATGTTGTAGCTAGTAATTGTGTGATATTCCTTAATGGCTTATATTGTTCTGGACTTATGTAGAAACCCTGTATAATATTTAATCATGTGCTGAGCATGTTGCCTTACTGAGCTGCCTGATTAAAACAGCACCAACCTGATGTTGATATTGATATGTAAAAGTTAGATAGTGATAGCGAATGTTATTTTACATTTGGGTCCTAAGTTCTTCCTGTCTCTACCACAGCTTTATATGTTAGTTACTCTCTCCTTTGTAAACTTTTCGTGTTCTTCCTTCCAGGGAAATAAGGGTGGGGTAAGTGCTCGGATGAGTGTGTTTGGCCACGCGATATGCTTCCTGAACTGCCACCTGCCAGCACACATGGAGAACTCGGAGAAGCGCATGGAGGATTTTGAGAGCATACTGCAGCAGCAACAGTTTGAAGGTCAAGCCGCTATGGGAGTCCTGGATCATGAGTGAGACACACACACACACACACAAAATGGCCCAAAGGTTAAAGCATTCAATCTTAATTGTGCTCTCCATTGTACATTTGGCAAAAAAGCTAACAGTGTACTCAGTATGAGTGTGTGTACTGTTATACATTATTTGGATTTGTTTTTACGGTTATTTAAACCTTTTTAAGAAGTGAAAAAATTGAGACTTTTTTAAATTCCATTATTTTCAGTGTTGTTTTCTGGTTTGGGGATCTGAACTTCCGTATTGAAGACTTGGAGATGCATGTGGTTAAGGCAGCTATTGATAATAACAAACTTTCCATTCTGTGGGAAAAAGACCAGGTAAGAGACATTCAAGTAAAAATGAAAATTGCTCACTTTTGTCCTTTCTTCACAGTCTTTTTCAGCTTGTGGCCCACAGCATGTTGAGCTGACCCAAATAAAGTGAAATTACAGTCATAATGCAATCATCATTAATTCATTCATTCATTCATCTTCAGTAAGCACTTTATCCTGGTCAGGGTCTTTTTATCCTAGGAACACTGGGTGTGAGTACTGGTTATCAGAAAATAGGCCTGACCTCATATATTAGAGTAAGAGCTGACAAAATCAGCTTGTCACAGGATGTAGCCTAAATTTGACTCAAACGTTTTGTTTGTTTGTTTGTTTGTGTACCACTCAACAACTAGTAGCTTAAACCAAGTGAATCTTTCTGAGGAAAATAATCATTAACCTACTTTTTGCCAAAAATAGACATCATCATCATATTTGAAGTAAGGAAGTAAGTACAGAGAAAATGTAAAGCACAAAGCCATCAATCATTCTTCCATGACAGAAAGCGTAAATTACAGCTTTACCTGTTATAAAATGCTAAAAAAAAATGTCTCTTCACAAAAAAACTTCACCATTTCAACACGCAATTACACACATTTTTGTCTGTCCACCACACAAGTCCCTGTGTGAATTGTTACTATAGAAACTGCTGTGTTATAATGATGCTTTTTAAATCTTTAGCAGCCCACAGCTTGAGAAGCAGTGCATTAAGACATAAAGTAGACTTTAATAACAGAACACATAAAAGAAAAGTCACTTGATTTACGTACTGATTTAGGTAATGTTTTATGGCAATTTATGCCTATTAGTGCTAGTATATTATATATGCTTAATATCACTGTAGAGGCATGTGAGGATATGTTTCCATTTTTTCCTTGTTTAATCTTTTTGTGTCTTATAGTTGAACATGGCCAAAGACACTGAGACTGTACTGGAAGGCTTTCAGGAAGGACCTCTGAAATTCCCTCCTACCTACAAGTTTGATGTGGGAACGAACACATATGATACCAGGTACAGATTAACAAATCTGAGCAGTTGTAACTGAATTGTCGAAATTAGGACAAATTAGGAGCGAGCTAAAAGAAAGAAAACCTACAGAGGTGAAGCAACACTTTAACTTTTCAGTGAACTCTTTGTTGAACTGATTAACCTCAGTGTTGTAAAGTATTCCAGTCTGCCCCTGAAATCTACCTCAGGCTTAGTTTTATAGTTAGTTCTACTTGAAATAAGAGTGTAAGGACTAGGCCACAGACTTAATAATGTTGAAGTATTATTCATATAGCTTGTACACTGCCCTCCAAAAGTTTGGAAACGCCTGAACAAAATAGGGTTTTGGGCAATATCAGCATAAATCCTCTTTAGTTAGTGACCATTTTGCATTGATAATAAGGGACAACACTAGGCATCCGAGCAGTCAGTTTATTCAAACATTGACTTGATATATTACTCCAAGCCTCCTGGAGGATTGCCCAAAGATGATTCA